>MEHQ01002695.1:442663-546835 GCA_008828725.1 Saccharina japonica | reverse complement strand
GGGGGGGGGCTAGTACGTGGAAATGCGAGTCGAAAACACTTAAGCGTGTATAGCACGTCTTATAATGTAAACAATAATGAATGCAGCTGTAAAAAAAGGCGTTATTTGTACCGTGACGCGAGAAAGTACTCCCCCCCTCGTCTTTCGATGATTTACCAATGTACCTAGTTTTCCGTCGTGGTCGGTGTCCCAGCTGTCCCAGTGCATTTCGATGCACTCCTCCAGGGCTCCCGGCTCGACGGAGAACATGCCCTTCAACGCGTCCACCAGTTCCGACTTCTCGATAGTCCCGCTCTGTCGATTGGACAAGGGCAGTAGGGAGGGGAGGGGAGGGGAGGGGAGGGAGGGAGGGGGTTCCGTTTACGTCACGGGTAGCAGGGCGAGAAGGGCTTGCTCGCCACTATGCACACGCACACCTGCCCACCCGGTCAATGCAGCGGGAGGGCCAATTGATAAGCGCGTGGGGCAATAGAACCAACGAAAGGAGGCCGCGGCAGAGGCGCGAGAAACAGGGCGACGATATCGCGGGGATAAAAAAAAAATGTCACCACCTTACTACCGTTCACGTCCTATTAACAATGAAATAAAAGCACCTTTCGCGCAGCGACGCTCTCGCCAAGGCACGCCAACAACCAGAGTTATCTCTCGACGAGTAGTAAAGTGTTCACAGCACTCGTCCGGAGTTGTATCTCGACCAGCAATTATCAGGAATCCACAGCTGTCCGGAGGACCACCGCCACAACGACACCAACGAAAACGGCAAGCAACAAAAGAAGAACCACCACAGCAGTCAAGCGCAAAGCGCCAGCAATACTGTACTGCTTGTACTCTACTCTACTGCTGTGAGCTGGTATGTACCTGGTCGTAATCGACGATGTGGAACCACCTGGACGGGTCCGCCCGCGGGTCTGGAACGTTGAAGTGGGTGACGAAGGATGTCCGGCACGTGGGACATGTGCCGTGCACGACGGTCGCACACTGCACACGGGCGGGTGTGACGGCAACGGCGCGGCCGACGAGGCAAGGACAACAAACATAAAATAAAAAAATGAGACATTAACACGAACATAATACAATGGGGAAATAGAAAAACAAATAAATACAAGGATCACAAACAAACAGATAAGCGCACAAAACAACACGCACACACATACTTACAGGAACATATACAAAGGGTACAAAGGACACAAACAGGGACGAGTCGATGCCAGTCAAGGAGACTGAGTCGAGGCAAGGCGAGAGGTGCAGTGCCGTGGACCACGACTGAGCCGACGTTGGCGTCTCGGGGCGTGGGGCGGTCGGTGGCTACGACCAATAGAGCGTGGGAGCTCTGTATGTTGCCCTCCCCTCGAGAAAGCCATGTCTCACCCAAAAGCCAACGTTAGGAAATATTGCACATCTTGGACAGATCAACCATTTTCGCTTCATAGTCTACTGCCGTAGATCCTTCAGGGCAGTAAGACATCTTCCTGGTCCGTATGATCTATACGCTCATCATGTTGCCGGTGGCAAAGTTACGTGCACACCCACGGTTACCTTCTCACAGAAAAGACACGCGCTCCCTGAATTCTGCAGTCGTCCCCGCTACGGTGCGTGCCTTCGATTTTTATCGCTTGGGCGGACATGAGGGCTTGGAGCCAAAGAAATTGCCAGGGCCCAGAAAAAAAACAATGTCTCGTACTGTAGTTTGCTGTCGACGGCGAATAAGTCCCAGTTTGGCAAAATGTGCTGTATAATAAAAACCGTTTTTTTGTTGTTGAAAAAAACATGAGCTGTGATGTCGAGGAAATCGTCGAAACTCATCTTTGCAAGCTGCATCGTACACACACATATTCATATACATAGGACATGATAAAACTACTACTATAGCAGCGTGTCGGAAACAAACTAATTAAAGGACAGGATTTCCGGTATGATACTTGGCCAATTCAGTGCCCAGTACCGGAAGTCCTGCACTTGCAATACCTACGTATACGCTGGTGGGTTTTCCAGCGAGTTTGCTTTGTGGGGACTTCTTCGCCGTCCCCAGCGACAACAGCACGCCCCGTGCCCGGAGAACACCAGCGCCGGCGCAGTCGTGGCCACGGAGAGGACCCCCCCCCCCCCCTCCTTCTCGGCCCTCGGGACGAAATATTTCGCTCTGGCCCCTTACGTCCGACAGCAGTGTCCATCCAACTGGTTGTCGTGGTGTGGTACATAACATACTACAGTACAGGACACCTAATAAGAAATAGCAAATCTGGTCCAGGATGGATTTCTTATTCGAGAGAGGGTGCTTTCTACACTAATTTCAAGATAACGACTCCCAAATTTATTATTTTCCTCCAAATCTCAGCCTGGCTTTCTTATTAGCCTGTTTCTTATTATTAATAGGTGTCCTGTACTGTACTGCATTGTACACCCTCACGGAGGACTCCCCGCTCGTGGGTGTGCATGATCAATGACATCATCATCATCATCATCAGCAGCAGCAGCAGCAGCAGCAGCAGCGCCGTCTCGCTCGCTCTCCTCATCGTGCCGCCGACATGCTGTGCGCTGTGCGTATTGCGGCGTTGCTACTATATGTATGATATGAATACGAGGACGGCGCATTGTTTAAAATATATGCGGACATGCGGACAGAGGTAGGATACGACCAGACACCAGACACCAGCGACCGGCGGCACATAGGCGACAGTTTCAGGTGGGCTGCTCGCGGGTTGCACCGCACCACCACGACACCCAAATATGTCGGGAGACATGTCAAGCAAGGCAAAACATGCACTGTCAAGGGTGTAAGGCCGAAGTGTTCCACACTAAAACCTATTAATAGTAGTCGGTGTCAGTCACGGCATGTCAAGGCAAAGCTGCTGTCTGTCAAGGGTTGAAAGTCCTGTTTCCCGACATCTTTGACGACACCACGACCACGAATCAATTTCGATGTGTTTACCGTTTTTTTATGTACAGACACTTTAGTTCATCATTATTTTATTTTTTATTTTTTTTATCCTCCGGCGGATGGGTAAAAATAAAGCTTACGCCCTCCACACTTCCACGTCTCACTTCGTGTCGTGTACATTATCCTCTTTTCCCTTTCCCCCCGAACATGTTGAAGTCCGTTCAGTATTTATTATTTATTGTATATACCTGGTATGATATAATCTAAGTCAGCTCTACCACAGCGATACGTACTCAGGGCGGCGTTAGATCGTGCGAATACGCTCTAGGCTCTACGAACTCGACCCATGGTCCATGGTACGTATTTTTCTCTTTCGGTTGCTATATAATTATAAATAATAATATATATATATCCCATACCTCCAATTCATAATATATTGATATTAAATAGGTACGCTTTCGTACGAATTACGAATATCGCGAGAGGCGAGAGGAGGACCAGGGTCGAACGCCATCGAACATTATCAACAATAAGCCTCTCATCGTCCGAGGAAGTATTACAGAAAATGTACAGCAATACTGCTGCTGTCTGCTCTGTGCATTTGCTGTTATCACTGAGAAGACCATTCGCTTCCACAAGAACATTTCTCAAACTTGTTGCTTGTGGCCTCTGGGGCTCCACGATCTATGCAGCAGCAGCAGCAGTACACGGTACACAGCAGTACACAGCAGTACACAGCAGTACACAGCAGTACACAGCAGTACACAGCAGTACGAGGTACAACTATGATATACTATGAAATACGTATGCGTAGCGGCACTACCTGGGTATGTACGATACACACACGTTGTCCCGACAGCGACCACAGGTACGACTTCGACTCTCGTATACCAGGCACCGGTATACGATATGAATATTAAATATTACCATACATACTGCCGCGGTATCATACATGGTACACTACAAGCAGTACGCAGCAGGGTTTACAGGTGCGGTACACAATAGTAAAATATAGGGTAAAAGCCAAAAGTAGGTATACCTACGCGTGTTGAGCCATTCAAAGGTACACTAAATATTGCACTACGGTTCTCTGGCCCCTCTGAATGGCCGGCGCCCGACCGTACCTATTGGCTCAAACGGTTCCAGGCACACCTCTACGTGCCTACTCATGTTGGGCTTCACCTAATTTTGGCTTCAATTTTATCTACAAATAGCTCAAGCTGTACCTACCCGTACAAAGGAGGGGCTCCCAAAAAAAAAAAGCTTATCCTAGCCAATAGCCCAACTTCTTACGAGTACGTACTGGGTTTTTACCGCGTGCGCGGTGCTCTGTAACAATACGTACATATTGCCCCCGTAAAACGTGATTTCGCAAAATTATCGTGTTTTTTTGTTGACAACTCGGGGGGCACCTGGTCCCAACAGCCCTGTGGTGGTATTTCAGATTTGCCAGAAAAGGGTTCACTTGAGCCATTTGTAGATGCTATTGGAGCCAAAAATAGGTGAAGCCCAACAATAGTAGACACATAGAGGTGTACCCGTGGAACCTTTCACAGATGCTCCGAGTACCTTGGAGTAAAGTAAGGAGTTTTGGAGATGAAATACTTCAGGTATTTCTTGTACTCGGAGTATTTCGGGGTTCGATACTCCGGGATACTGCTCGTACTCGAGTATTTTGGGTATGAACACTTTCGATACTGCGTGTACTCGGAGTATTTCGGGGTCCGATACTGCGGGTACTCCTTGTACTCCGAGTATTTTGGGCTTCAGTACTGCTCATACTTCAAGTACTCCGAGTATTCAGGCCGCCAGTACTCTAATACTCTTAAGTACTCGGAGTACGAAATGTACTCGATACTCGGAGTATACTCGGAGTGTGAAGTACGTCAGGAGCATCTTTGCATCATTTTCAAGACTCGGCCGTCTTCCTCCCAGGTTCTGGGAGAATGTGAATGCCGTTTATAGCACATTTCAAAAACCACAGATGCTCTCATTACCTCGGAGTAAAATTAGAGTATTTTCGGAAAAAAATACTTCAGGTACTTTGTGTACTCGCAGTATTTCGGTGTCCAATACTCTCGATACTCGGAATACTCTTGAGTAATTTAGATGTTTTTACTCCGAGTACTGCTTGTACTCGAGTATAAGTACTGCTCATACTCCCAGTAATCGGAGTATTTGGGGCTTCAGTACTGCTCATATTCCCACCAGTACTCTAATACTCTCAGTACTCGGAGTACGAAAAATACTCGATACTCCGAGTATACTCGGAGCATCTGTGGAACCTTTCAGACAACAATAGGTACGATCGGGGGCTGGCCATTCAGAGGGAGGGCCAGGAAGCCTTTTTTCCGAGTGCAATATTTAGTGTACCTATAAATGGCTTAAAAGGCTTAGGTACACCTATTTTTGGCTTTTGCACCTGTACCATACCGGTATGTTGGAGAACGTTCGGAGTCACGGGCGCCGGAGAAGCAATAATACGGCATTCCGAAGCAGTCGCCGCAAGCTCACGAGGTATTTGGACGACATGCGCGGTATTTCATGAGGCACGCTCCTTTCTTTCGACGCAAGAAATGCGTTGGGCATGCCTGATCCCATAAACTGCTCGTACCAAAAGAGAAACACGGCAACCACCACCTAGGTCTTATTAATATTGTTATACTTTTTTCCATCCCATTTATCATCTTCGCCCTTCCTTTCTCTCTCCTTCCTATTGATAGTAGTCGTAACTTAGATCCGGGTCCCAAGGTAGGCTCTTCTCCCTCCTCCCCCACTACGTACGGTTCTTGCCTTGCATTTTCACCGCGAAAAGATCTCAGCACTTTCTTCCCTCGTGAACTCTCGTCGAATGGTGCTTACCCACGCTATAATATGAGCTCTCGACAGCAGTTGGTGTCATTTGAGAATAAAAATCTCCGTACGAGTACGGAGGCTCGAGCCCTCGACCTCCAACCTAACAGGCTTCGTGATTACCTGTTAGACCACCGGGGCGACCGGCTATTTATTTTTTTTTTAATTTTTTTTTTGTCCATCCCATTTATTATCTTCACACTTCCGTCTTTCTCCCTCCCTCGTCGTAACTCAGATCCTGGGTCACAAAGTAGGCTCCTCTCCCTCCTCCCCCACTACGGTTCTTGCCTTGCATTTTTATCGCGAGAAGATTTCAGCACTTTCTTCCCTCGTCAACTCTCGTCGAATTTTGCTTACCCACGCTATAATATTCGCTCTCGACAGACCGTGTCATTTGAGAATAAAAACCTCCATGGGGAGAATCGAACCCTCGACATCCGGGCCTACAGGCTTCGTGGCTACCAGTTAGACCACCGGGGCGACCGGCCTATACTGCTGTGTAACTCAACACCATATTTTATACCTGGTATTCACTACGTACCTGATACCTACCTGGTGTATATATATACTCGTATACGTATGATAGTATTATAGACTACCCCTAGTATATACAAGTATACATATCCACGAGGTGCCATGTGGCGGTAAGCGAATGTGAAGAACACACACACAAACAAGGGGTGGCAGGTGAGAGGGGAGGATCTAGAACTTGTGGCGTTCGGTCAGATGTAAGCGTTGGTGGTATATAATATTAAACGCCACTACCTGATACCCACTGCTGTACGTAGTATTATCGGCTACCCCGGGTACAAATAAGCAATCCTTCGAGGTCCTAACCTTGTGGTCGTAGACCAGGGGCGGCGTACGTAGAGCGGATACTCTTAATGGCACTCACCATTAATAGTATGGGCATTGGGCATCACTCAGTCAGATGTATGTATGAAGCTGGTACGATACGATATTTACGTCAAATTGTGTAACAAAACACACGAAAGACTGCTGATTGCTGTTGTTGTGTAACATGTACTCGGAAGTGCACGAACGAGTACTATTAATAGTCGTATCATACGACAGATGGCTGCTTTTAATTGTTGGGCTATACCAGCAGGTACGTACGTTTACAGGGCCTCGTGAGGTGCGCGAGCGAGCGGGGCGTCATCGCGCATTTCCTGTCAAGCGAGAGCTGCGCATATGATGGCATGCTCCCGAGTTGTCCAAGTCGGTTCCTTTTCGTAGCATACACCAGGTGCCATCGCAGGGTATCACGCAACGCTCAAGTATGATGCCAGGCCTGGCGTGCCATATGCACTATGATATGTACCAGGTACAGGTTGCAGTACTCGTATGATACGAGTACAATATTATAGGAACAGAGCCATGAGGCAATAGTATTTGTACGTCAACTCGTGCTCCTCTGTAGGAAGTGTCTCTTGAATCTTGAGTCTACCGTCATACCGTCTCTATAATTGAAGCGAAAAACAAGGCAGCAACGAATGCAAAAGCCAGCAGAAATAAAGCACCTAGTGCGCATTCGACAGTCTCAGAATCCGGTCAGGGCACGACACGACATACCCATCACTAGCCCTTATCTCACCTCCTGGCACAGGAAGTGCCTGCAGACACGGTTCGGGAGCTTCTCACTTCGTAAGATGCCTCCAACTCGACCGGTCCCATCAGTCATGACAGATGCTCCCTTCGCGCACAGGGGCTCGAAGCAGACACAGCACTCCCCAAAACCAGCCGCAATTTCGAGGTCCATGGTGGACATACGACGGCGGTGGTGGTATACGAACCCTCCTTCGAATGGTTTTGAAGCCCGGGCTCCAGACGTACTACGTAGGGTGTACTCTGCTGCGCGGTACGGTTGACAATGTCCCGCCCGACCGACAGGAAAATAGAATACTTTACACATGAACGCCATTATATTCTATATAAAACCCTGGCAAACTCAACTTCGTCGATTCGTCGACAACGCGCTCGCAGGTCATCGCAAAGTGTAGGTCGGCATAGCTGTTGCCAAGGACTACAGGAAGCCCAGGGAACGATCTCCATCAAACGCATTATTGCTGCCGAAGCACGAACTAAAATCAGTACCCTGCAAGTTGTAGGCGGGGAGGGGAGCAAGCAGGCAGAGAGGAAAAGCGGAAGGAGAACGCGAGGGCAGGAGGAGGCGGGACTCGGAGACGCCACCCAAAACCCAGAACGCAAGGAACGTTACGTAGAAATGTCGTCCAATTACGACCTCAGGTCAGCGCTGGCAGACGCTCTGCCTGCTGCCGGACCAACCCGCGCCGCCGTCAAGGCAATGGACGACATAGGCTTCAAGGCGGACCCGAAGAACAACGACATGAAGGAGCTCTTTGTCGGCCTCGACTTAGCCACCAGCTCAGCAGCAAAAGAGGCACCAGCAGCGGCAGCGAGTGGCGAGGAAGGAGGAGCAGCAGCAGCACCGGCGGAGATGCGGGTTGCGGGGGGACCGTCAGCGGCGCAAGCGCTGCTAGACTACCGACGAGAGAAGAAGGCTGCGTGAGTTTACACGTGGCGTGGTTAATCAGGGATGGTGGCTGCTGCGTTGTCGGAAGGGGTAGAGATGATCGACTCGCCTGCTGATAGCCTACAAGGTACAACAGCCAGTACAGCAGACGTACAGTACCTGGTACCTGGTATTAAATAAAATTATTATAAATACGTCAGCTGTGAGTT
This sequence comes from Saccharina japonica, assembly GCA_008828725.1. Taxonomy (NCBI): domain Eukaryota; class Phaeophyceae; order Laminariales; family Laminariaceae; genus Saccharina; species Saccharina japonica. The sequence continues at coordinate 538,401 of MEHQ01002695.1, read as the reverse complement.
CAACCGATTACGGCGGTGGTACCCGTAACTGTGCGAGTACATATGATATATTCTGCTTTACACATAAAAATGCAAGGCAAGAACCGTAGTGGGGAAGGAGGGAGAGGAGCCTACTTTGTGACCCCGGATCTGAGTTACGACTATTAATAGGGAGGAAGAAAGACGGAAGTGCGAAGATAATGAATGTGAGATAGAAGAAATAAATAGAAACAAAAAAAAAAAAAAACATACATGCTCTCACAAGGCTCTCACACGATGTAGAATCATTTGGTATCATGACGTCTACGGGTCGTCCACTTGTCCACTTCAAGCAAAGTAACTCAAGGTTGAAGATTCCAGGTTGTTCAGCTGCCACCGATATAGTACGCGTACCTGGTATATACGGTTTGCTGCACTGATTTACCGCCATATTTAGCCTTCCATGCGTCTCGTCTGAAGCATGCGGCAGTTCGTTGGCAGGAGTAAACGTGTTACCGGTAATTGAGCGAGTACTGCTCTACACTTGCTCTACGACGTACCAGGTACTCCTTTAGGATACGAACGAACAATCATTTGGTATCTTGACATCAATAAACGTATTTACGAGTCGTCCACTTGTCCACTTCAAGCAAAGTAACTCAAGGTTGAAGATTCCAGGTTGTTCAGCTGCCACCGACATATTATACGGTTTGTTGCACTGATGTACGGCCATATTCAGCCTCCCGTGCATCTCGTCAAACCATGCGGCAGTTCGATGTCAGGAGTAAACTTGCTTGGTGTTGCCCCCCTGTTTGCTAGCTGGTGACGGGGAGAGGAGCTGGGGGAGATACAGACTGCTTCAAATGCATACTGTATCGACTTCGTACCACGTACTGCTGCTCTACACCCGGCAGGGTACAGGCTTCCACGAGACCTTAGCAGCTTTCGCAAGGCGTGTAAATTTATCGTACCGAGAATCAGTACGTACTCGTAGTCGTATCCTCATGTACTGTCTATAGCAGGGCATTAATTAGCTCTTGCACTGTACTGTTGCGCTGGCGCAACAATTGGGTCGGAATTGCGGTTTTGCACAACAGGCGCCGGAAGGCGTGTTGCGCGCAAGCGTAAGACGGGTTTCTGGGCGCGGAACATTTCCTCGCCTGGCGGGTGTCGTTTCCGCGGAAGGCGAGAACAAATATTGAGGCACCTTTATGCGTTCGCCGTTGGCGAAAAAATCGTTTTTGGGCGTCTAGATGCGCTTTTGTCAAGTGCTTGTCGGGCAAATATCTACGCATATATCGCTTTTCTTTGCCTCCGGCGGCCTTCCGCCCCCCCCTGGAGGCGAAAAACACGCCTTCCACCTCCTGTTGCGCTTCGGGCAACAAACACCGGAGCCCTAATTAGTGCCCTCTGGTATGTAGTACGAAGTGCAGTCTGCGTATTTTACCTGTGCGCAGTCGCTTCATCTCTCTTGGGGGTTTTACAAAGCGCTTGCTGATATCTTACCATACGGTATGAGATTAACCATGGATATTCCCACTCGAAATGAAACTGCTGTCACAATCGGGTCTTTGCACTGCTTATGTTAACTCCTTTTCACTCGATATTGATATCGGGTGTTCTCGTGTGGACATCGACCCTTTGGGGCGGACCCAGGCATAGCTACCTAGGCAGCCTACCCAGTTGTGATAGAAAGCGACAAGTGCGGTTTCATCAACCTTCTACAGCAATACGACGAGCATGCAAAAATCCATTACAAGTATCATCATCATCATCATCATCATGCTGCGCGCGTGTGTCGTAGCTTTCCCCCTTCCGCTTCACGTTCGGACACCCCCCCCCGTCCCACCAGCTATGATAGCACTTGGTTCGTGTGGCCAATAGTACGCTGATATTCGGCGAGTTTGTGTCGGCGCTTTCCCCCGTCTGTGTTCGATCCTTCTCGTGTACCTGTTACGACTAGCTTTCTACTTTTAACAACACACTAAGTACCTGAACTTAAGACGATGCTCCCTCGTGTTCTCGTGATATAATAGGCAAGAAGCGGCCGACCTCGAGGCCGCGACACTGTCGGCAGCGGGGAAGGGCAAGGGGAAGGGCCCAGGGACTGCTGCTGCTGCTGCCGCCGCTACCCCTGCGATAGGTGGAGTTGGGCTAGCGCGGGCGACGGAATTGGCGACCCTGGAGATGGAGGAGGCGGCCGATGACGAGCGCCACCTACGGAAGGCGAGAGACGAAACCCGGCTCTTACAACGTGCAAGCAGTTCGATTAAGCTGTCGCGCGTTCAGCAGAACGTATCATAGGAGTATAGAGTTTATGTAGGAGTGGTTTTGGTTTGTTGCTGTCCGAGTTCTCGGAGCTACTGTAGTCTTTTTAGTACCGTTTCGGGCGTACTGGATTTTCCGGTACAGAAGTGGTCACTATAGTGCCGGTTGCCCCCTTATAGTGCTTGTGGAATCGCTTGGCACAGGTAGGATTCACCAGTGTGCGGAGTACATAGTGCCGGTTGTCGCCTATAGTGCCGGTATTGTTGGCTATATAGCGCATATACCGGCCCTATGAAAAGGGTAGTACTGTACATATCTCGCCCACCCCTGCTCGGCTATTCCGTTATTTCTGGTTTGTGTTGCTTGTGCTGGAGATGTCTACCCTGGACTATATATATTGTACAGATCCTTAATACAGAAGTTTTAGGGCGTCGCTGGAATCAAACTGGCGGCACGTACGCGAGGCGTTGTCACTACAGCAGCATATTATTGCTGCGTGTATCATCTTGTGTTGCATTACGAGCGTACTCGCACGACATATTCATACATAGGCGTGTCAATACCTGATGCGCTTTTTCGCTGTTGGTACACGTCGAGCTCACGCGCCTGCTCTGCTCTGCTGTCGTTTTTCCTTTGCATCTGCACGTGCGCGTGCGTGTGCTTGCGTTTTCGGGGTCACAGATGAACCTCTCGAAGACAGCGGCGAGGATGAGCAGCAAGCAGAAGCGACGGCGCAAGAACGGGAAGGAGCTAGGGACCGCCTACGAGGACAAGCACGCCGGCAAGGTGGTCAACAAGTCGAAGCGAAAAGGGCGCATGCTCGCAATGAAGCAGATGTACTGAGCGCTTAACTGGACGTACCGAAACCGTTTCATGTTGGTAGGGAACCCGTTATCCGTGTCGGTAGCTGTCCCCAAGCGACTCGTGGGTTCTCGTGTACTCGATCGAGGCTATTACATACGAGGTACCAGGTGCCTTTCTTGTTTTTTTTTTGTTGGAAGCAGGCACGCCGCGTAGCAAGCAGCGAGGACACCAGCGATTAGTGTGTCGAGGTGGGCTTCGACGCGCTGACAGTAGTCCGTTACGCCTGCAAGCACAGCAGTGCAGTGCTACGTGTGTTCGCGTGTTCGCCTTGTTTTTGGGGGCATAGTGCGAGCTGCCGCCGGAAAACGCTCGTATTTGACACAGTAGTGTATGCCCTTTTGTTACTTGCCGCTGCAACTGTCTGTAGATATGTTTGGTGATTGTGGGGGTAGGGGGGGGGGGGGGGGGGCGGGGGGTTCCACGCTCGCAGTGGTCCGTTAAGGGCGAGTGTCGTGCGATAAGTCGACGTTCTCGATCAACGCAGCTTACTCGCGGATTTCATTGTTATGCCCATGTGCACTGGCACGAGGATTCCCTGTGATGTGTTTCATTCAGGCGATTTTCCCTTGGGGGCATCTGCACTTGCGAGAGGATTTCCTACATTATTTTGATTGTGTTTGTTACTGGCTCTTTTCCCCTCGGGGACGAAGAAGACCCCCCCCCCCTCCCCCCGCGTTCGCCTCGGTCCTTTGTGGGGGTCGAGAAGAGCAGGCCGGGCTCTGCGTCGCGGCGCGGCTTTCGAGTTGGCGTGCTTTACCAGGCACGATAAATATTTCGTTTTTTTCATGTAATCTGTAACCGGAGTGGGGGTGCTTGGCTGTTGAGATCATCACCACGGTGTGAGCTAGCCTTTACGTTGCTTTTAGTCTGTGGGCTATCACAGTAACCGGCGTTTTGTAGAACGCGTGGAAGGGGAGGTAGGTTGGGCAGGGTTTCCGCGTATATGGGCGGTGCGCACAATGCGGGCGGCGTGTTTTGGTGGAGAGTAACGTGCACGTTGGGCACCTCTATGGGCTTCGTATGGCAGTTTCTTACTGTCATAATACAAGGTAACCTATAGTCGGGCGCTTGCAGCTCGCTTCCCTAGTTTCCGGTATTTCGCTCTTGTCTACCCGCCAAAAGCGAGAACAGGAGTTCGCCGCCTGTTCTCTCCACAGAAAACCCTCTGTGCTCTGTGTTGCTCGAAGTGCTTGCTCCCACGGTTCAGCGGCAGGAGTAAGCTATACTGTCGGCGTTCTCGCATTTTGTGGAGCCGGAAGAGTTTTCGTTGTTGTTTTCGTGCTCTCCGTAGAATCTCGTGAAAGACACCACGACGTTGTGATGGGAGACCTAATTGTCGCACCATCAACGGCGAGACGCGATGTGGTTGCGCAGAAGCGAGTGGGTGCTCAGGGGAGCCCCGCCAGGGAGGGGGGTTGTCACGCCTCGATGAGACGTAAATCGATTTTTTTTTTTTTGCGCTTTCCGTGCGGATAATAACACACAGCCAGCTTGTACCAAAGGAGAGACCAAGATTGTCCGGGCACAAGTGCTACGCACGCTCGCTCTGCAGTGTGCTCCAGCTCGCTGGCCCCGTCGCGTTCTTTTGTACGTCTTCGATCAAATCATCAGCCAAAAAAGTGTCGTCCACCCTACACGTGGTGTGCAGATTTATTTAGAGTCCTCTCGAACCTGTTTTCTCTTTCCTGGCAGGCTCCGTTTAAGCTTTCGGTAAGAGCCGAACACAACACCAATCTCATTTTTCTCCAAGTTAGCAGCAGCAGCACCAGCAAGCAGTGTGTTGTTGGACCTGTGGCAGCATGCATGTACTACGCAACAGCAGAGATCCCCAGCACTACGTACTTGCTTATGGCACCGATAGTTATTTGTAGAGCTGCCGCGGTTCCGGCGACCAGCCAAGCAGGGGGTGGACGCCACGTGCGATTTTACTGTGCACACCTTGGAGCATTAAAGCCTTGTGTCGCTGTTGAACACTGTGGCGGTCAAACACCTGCAGCGCGTAGAACTTTGCCGTCGGCGGCCAAACTTGTCGTGCTGCTGCTGCTGCTGCTGATGTGGACGTTCCTGCTTTTGCTTTCGAAACGCTTTTCGCGGTGGCCACTGCAGCCCTATTACCCACCTATGCCCTCAACTTTCGTCTATTTTTTGCTCTCATTCTTGCTTGCCCCCTCAAGCTACCCATCTTCGTCCTCCATTTTCGCCTATTATTTTCTCTCGCTCTTCCTTGCCCCCTCACGCTACCCATCTTGGCCGTCCACTTTCGTCTGGCTCTTGCTCTCTCTTCCCCCTGCGTGACACGCTTTAACCCTATAGTTCTCTTCGTTCAGCGCTCGCTGTACCACACGACAACATTGCCACGGACCCCAGGTAGGTTTCGTCGGTGTTACAGTAGAGAAACACACCTACCTCTACCGTGAAGATGTCGTCGGCTAACCTCGTGAGTCGTCGTTTGAGCTCGTTTTCTGCTGCTGATGCTGTGGGCCGTTCTGCCTCTGAAGATGCTATATACAATGGCCGCTGCCTATTTACACCCCCCCCCCACCCCTCCTATTTCTCTTTTGTTCTCGTTCTCCCCCCTTACCCTGTTAGCATTGCGCTTGAAACACGCTTCTTCGTTTGGCGCTGTACCGTACGACGACACCGCCACGGGTCTTCAGTTGTCGGTGTTAGAGCAGTGCACCGCCATGGTATCGTGAAAGTTGCCGTCGGGTGACCTGGCTACGTCGTTCGAACTCGTGTCGTCGGTGGAATTCGTCCCCTACTGCTGCTACGGGCGTTTCTGCCTCTGAGCACGCTGTTGGCGATGGCCGCCGCCTATCCCCCCNAACAACAACAACAACAACAACAACAACAACAACAACAACAACAACAACAACAACAACAACAACAACAACAACAACAACAACAACAACAACAACAACAACAACAACAACAACAACAACAACAACAACAACAACAACAACAACAACAACAACAACAACAACAACAACAACAACAACAACAACAACAACAACAACAACAACAACAACAACAACAACAACAACAACAACAACAACAACAACAACAACAACAACAACAACAACAACAACAACAACAACAACAACAACAACAACAACAACAACAACAACAACAACAACAACAACAACAACAACAACAACAACAACAACAACAACAACAACAACAACAACAACAACAACAACAACAACAACAACAACAACAACAACAACAACAACAACAACAACAACAACAACAACAACAACAACAACAACAACAACAACAACAACAACAACAACAACAACAACAACAACAACAACAACAACAACAACAACAACAACAACAACAACAACAACAACAACAACAACAACAACAACAACAACAACAACAACAACAACAACAACAACAACAACAACAACAACAACAACAACAACAACAACAACAACAACAACAACAACAACAACAACAACAACAACAACAACAACAACAACAACAACAACAACAACAACAACAACAACAACAACAACAACAACAACAACAACAACAACAACAACAACAACAACAACAACAACAACAACAACAACAACAACAACAACAACAACAACAACAACAACAACAACAACAACAACAACAACAACAACAACAACAACAACAACAACAACAACAACAACAACAACAACAACAACAACAACAACAACAACAACAACAACAACAACAACAACAACAACAACAACAACAACAACAACAACAACAACAACAACAACAACAACAACAACAACAACAACAACAACAACAACAACAACAACAACAACAACAACAACAACAACAACAACAACAACAACAACAACAACAACGACAACAACGACAAAGGCACGAACAAAACATCGAAGCCGACGACGAGCAAGCGGACAGGCACACAAAAGGAAAAAATCGTTGTTGTTGCCGTTCGAACGACAACGATAGCATCACCACCACCGTCACCAGGAAGAAGAGGACGAATAAGACAAAGAGAAGCGGCGAGAGGCAAGTACGAGGGCAGGTGGGCAAGAAGCATTGTCAACTGCGGTCAGGGAGGGATATTATACGCCGGCATGAAAGGGTCTTTGGGGGAGCGGGGAGGAAGGGGGTGGTTGAGTGGTCACAAGCGCTGAAGGACGGAGCGGAGATAAGTAGACGCCTACGTGTAGCTGAAATAACGGTTTAATGTGTTTGAACGCACACACACGCACACGCACACACACATGTCGACGATGCCGCCGGTCAGTGGTGCGGAGAAAATGGGTCGGGCTTGAGAGAGGCTCCCCTTCACTTGTGTGTGTTGGGCTTGAGCATGAAGGGGTGTCATGAATATCCTAGCACAAATGTTTTTTTGCTGGATACTTCGTGATAGTCGAGCAGCACCGGTTCGGCCTTTGATAATACAAAAAATGTACCCAGACACCCAGCACATCCGGTGTCCATTCTGCTGCTTCCCCCTAGAGATATACTAAGCTCAGTGGTCACAAACCACGAGACAAGAAGAGACAAAACACATCACAACAACGCAGGAGAGGGAGCCTAGACAGCAATGAAACATAACTCTCACCTCGACCTCTTCACTCCAGCAGACGGAGCAGAGTCCTTCGGCGTCGCCTTCGCCATCCCCCCCAGTATCCCCCTTCCTCTTGTTCCCCTTTCCGTCCTTTTTGTTGTCTTCAAGGCTCGCCACGGGATAGCCCAGCTGCTCCAACTTTTTTGTGCACGCGTGCTTGATCTTCAGCTGAGGCCCCTTGGCCACCTTTCGAATGACAGCAGGCGGCAGGAAACAGGGGCGGGTCGCAGGGGGAGAGAGGTGGGGAAGGGGGGAGGACGGAGAGACGACCTTTATCACTCTGTCCTTGCCTAGGCCCATTTACCCATGGACGTGCTCGCGGCTCGAATCCCGACGAGTGAGGCACCTTGAAGGAGCTAGGAGGCTGATGGCCTGATCGCAGACATGGTCGTCGAAGCCGGCCGAAACACTCACGAAAGGTGTACTGCCGCCCTCTGCGAGTAACGCTCTCGAGAATAGACACAGCGCAACCAAGGCGAGCCACGATAGAGGGCAGCACTTTTTCGGTCAAAATATTTATGAAAACACCGGGCTCCTTAACCCATTTTTTTCGTTGGAATACCATTATTACGGAGAAACATAGTAAATACTAGTAAATAAGACCAACTATTGTTAGTAGAAATAGGAAAATTTATAGCTTTCTGTTTTTCCGTAGGCCGTTACTCGTAGTAGAAATAGGGAAATGTATAGGTTTTTGCTTGTACCGTAGGTCCTATTTACAATGGTCCCCCGTAATAGTATTTTACAGCACTGGTCTGTAAAATTCCTAGGCTTTGGGATTTATTCATCGGGGCCGCGTTTTTAGCTTTTCTCCAAAACATTTTTTGGGTGAGGTATAGGGTCCCTATACTATAACCAAGTGATTATTGTAACCTCAAGAAAAATTACGGGGTACATCTGTCGAAGCACGGGTCAACCCGATCAGACATCCCCTGTGGAAGCAGTCCAAAATACAGGAAAGTGATTGCAGGGAGACAGCGAGTCACGCCGTGACACCCACCTTGAGCTTCTCGAAGTCCTCGTCGTGCATGAGTGCGAGCGCACGCAAGTCGATTTCCTGCTCCACGAACCGAGGCAGCAGGTGCGAGAGGCGCAAGTTCCGGAACATCTCCTCCAGGTGAGATTCCGGTTGTCCTTCCGGCGTGCCCGCGCTGCCGTTGCCAACCGTCCACTTCTCCGAAATAGTTCCAAGACCCGCCCCCCCAGCGCCCTTTCCTCCTCCTCCCTGGCCAGCGGGGCCCTGGCCAGCAGGGGCCTGCGTTTTGGATGGGCCAGCGTGAGAAGCCGGCCCGCCAGCTCCTACCCTCCCCACTCCAACTGCCGTGCTCGCAGGTGCAACAGTCGGCGGGGCGGTAGCGGCGGTAGCACCGCCAGCCAGCGGACCCGCAGCGGGGGTTGCATTAGCGGCGGCGGCGGTGGGGGGGACGGCACGAGAAGGATCGAACGCGCCGTGCCCAGCAGCGTTGGGAGCAACAGCATGAGGGACGCGAGGAAGCGGTGGGAAAACACCAGCCGAAAAACAACCGGGAGCAGCACCCCCCGCAGCACCACCCCTGGCGGGGCCGGCGGCACCAGCGGCGACGGAAGCCGGGGGCTGGCCGCCACCAGCACCGCGACGATCGGTGCCATTCCCAGCAGGGGAAGGAATTCCATGAGCAGCGCGCTTAGGAGGCGAGGGGCCCCCGGCGGCGGCGGCGGCGGCGGCGGCGGCAGCGGCGGCGGCAGGGTTAGGAGCGCGCGTACCGCCGTTGCGAGCAGCAGCAGTGCCAAGACGCCCAGCACCGTTACCCGCACCAGGACCAACATTTCTGGCGGCAGGAACGCCAGCACCACGGCCGCCGGCAGGACCTCGCGCCCTGGCTCCGCCGGCAGTAGCAGGAGTAGCCGCAGCACCAGCAAGAGGACCTACAGCGCCGGCGCCACCAGTAGCATCAGCACCACCGAGCGGCTTGTTGGGGTGCTCTGGAGACTGGCCGACCTTTCTCTTGCCCGCGTGAAGGCGTTCCACCATGCCCTGAATGCCATGGTCTTGGGCTGCTGGCATCGTGATACCACCACCGACACCGCCGCCGCCACCACCACCACCACCACCACCACCCTCACCGCCACCAAGAGCAACGACAGGGGCACCAATAGCAACACCGACAGCACCAGTTGCACCAGGTGGCACAGTTTCACCAGTGGCACCAGTGGCGCCAGTGGGACCGGGTGGACCAGTGGGACCAGCGGGACCGACCGCACCAGCGGCTCCAGCAGCAGCAACACCACCTGGGGCCTTGGTTGCGGCAGGAGTGTGGTTCACTACGCTGAAGGTGGCCACCTCGTTCCCACCCTCCTTGCCTTCCTTCCCGCGGCCTCCACCGCCGCCGCCACCGCCGCCATCGCCTTCCTCCCCACCCCCACCCCCGCCTCCGACACCCCCTCGCGCGCGAGGGGCCGGTTGCTTCCGAGTTTGTTGGTTGCCACCGCGCTCGAGCTCTCCCACTTCTAAGGTATTGCCCACCAACTTTATTTGCAGGAATGGCGACCGAGAGACAAATCGCAAGGTGGGAGGTATGGGAATGAAATCTTGATTAGGAAACGGGGTCTGCATGGTTCTTCAGGGCTTGGATCGGTTTGACGCGAGCGGGGAAAGGGAGAAGGGCATGCTGGCACGCAAAGAGAGCTTCTGGGGGGGGGGGGGAGTACCTGCGTCATCAGTACATCTAACATCAAACATCAAATCGGTGAGCCCTCTATTTCTTCAGGCTTAACCTAAGGCATTATAATTCCTGTTTGACGTCGACTGACAGCTCGAAACTCCAGAGCAGTACATATGTATGGCTCCAGAATTTTGCAACACAACGCGGCAGGTACCAGAGGAGCATGTCAAACTAGTTGTCTTACGTCAGGCACGCCGTACCACTGCCTGCTTCTTTCCCGCGCATCCCTTCCCCGCCGCCACTTCTAACTCTTCGCTGCGGCCTAACCCTCACCAACCATTGTACCCGGGGATGATACCGTGCGTCCCCTCCCCCCGCAAGCCTCGCAGTCAGTGGTAAAACCCTGTTGACAATGAACAGGCGGGAATGCGGCCTAACTGTCTGTTTTTGCACGCTAACGCCCTTGCCCATGTTCTCTCCTACTCTGGAAACCCCGTGTCGTCGACTGGTGCCTTTCGTGCCACCGTGGCGCATCCTAGTTCTTGACTGCGACATAGCTGTCGCGATATTTAACAGCCGCGTCAATCTTTGTATATCTCCGCAACGAACCGCCAGCCCCGTGCATGCATGCCAACGCCTCTCAGAAGCCCCGCGTGCGGAATCCACGGCACCCATTGCGCGAGCCAGCGAGACATTGTCCACCCGGGCGATGGCGGGGATAATTTCGGCGGTAAAGAGGGTACGTGCGCGCGCCAAACCTTCTTACAGCCCTCGCCGCGGCATACCTGGCGGATGCGGTTAACGGCCGCGGCCACCCGGTTCTGAAACCCGGCCACGCACAGCTTGCGGAACCTCACGTCTCCTATCGAGGCTTGAAGCACGTCCACTTTGACCTTGTGGTTGTTCTGCCTCGAGGGAGAGCGATGACGGCGGACAACATTCGAACGAATCGTACAAGCGGGTGTTGGTAGCACGCAGCATAGTAGGTTCGATTCGTTTTTTTAATTCATTCACGCGATAGCAGCAACTGCTACAACAGGAGTGGCCAGATGAGAGATGAAAATGTGGCAAAAAAACGTAGTAATATATACCAGATACGACGTAGAGCAGCAGAAAAAGGTAAATGCAAACACGCAAACACTCATCGGAACGAACTAAAGACGGCAAAAGAGCCGAAATATGGTTTCATCTCTATTAATAGCACCCCCCATGCTAACGGCGGCAACGATAGCTACGACGATATCAGAGACTCCCTTAATACTTGTAACTGGAACCAAAACGCGAGTGAGATCAAGGTAAACAGGCACCGCTTTCAGCAACAGCCGGAAGGGTTGATCCAAGACCGCATGCGACAAACAAGGCAAAAAGAGCCGTTGGGGTAGAGACGATATTACGAGACGATGCGACCGCAATCGCATACGAAGCCGTTCCCCAACAAATGCATGAAAAACAGAGTCAAGACCTCTCTTCACCTAATCAAACAGACACCCCAAACTAAACGCGAGTGCATCATCGGGTTCTACATGTAGTTCGTAGTCTGTCTGAACTACGCGTACCGCGGGCGAAAACAAAAACCCACGCACACAGGGACAAGGGCAATTAAGGAACGGCCTCATTTCGTTTGTTTTTAATGCTGACGCTCGTCGGTTGAGGGCGGCGTGCACGACAGGCAGGTGAGACCCCCCCCCCCCTCCCCGCTCCGTCTCGAAAGGGATGCGTGGTCAATGGTCAAATGGCTAAGGCAAGCAACAGATGAGTACGCCCTCCCCGCCAATACCTCTATCCTGTGAAGGTTTGATCCACCCGTGCCAAGCAGCATCGGAATGTGCGCCGAGCGAATACGAAGATTCTGAAGCACTTGACCGTCGGGTACCCTCGGTTGCGGTTTGCTTGGCACCTTATTCTGGGTGCGTACAGAGGAGGAGAGGGAGGGGGATGGGGGGGGGGGGGGTGGAGGTTGGTCGTGTTGGTTCAGGATGGAGGGGTAGGGGTTGAGCGCTGATCCGTGCGGTTACTGTGCTGAATGCTCTTTGCAGAGTGTTACGATGCCAACGTCAGTCTTTTGTCTGGGAAGGAGGACGGTGGGGAGTGAAGGGGAGGGGGGGGTACTCGTTTACTGGCAAGAGACAAAGCCTCACTACAGCAAGTGTCGGTCGGCTGCTGCTATTAATTCCTGCAAACATGTGGCCAACGCGGTCGTTGTTCACGCGCTTGGAGGTTTCAAGCGGATCTAAAACGAACGTTGCATCACGCGCACCACGGCAGGTGTAGAGTCGTCGCTCGATAGAAACATAGGACACGAGGTTTTGCCCGACACCAAACAGGACGCCAGAAACAAACAAGCTAGGCGCGGCACACCGTTCCTGACCAATCAGCGGCTCGCATCTCAGCGCGCATTGCGACATATCACTCCGTTCTTTTGTCAATAGCGGTTGAGTTATCAACATCGAAGGATTGCAATCTGGCGGGGGGGAGGCGGCGACAGCTGGATACTTTCGCCATGCAAGAGGCGCAGGGGGAGAGAGATACAACCTGCCATGTTTTGATTGGGCACCTCTGCCGAGGAAGGTTGTCATATTATATCGTCCGTCGGGCGTTTCAGGCACACACACAGGCATGCGTCGTGAGCAGCAAAACACACACACAAAAAACAGAACAAAACAAACCAAAACGAAATTATCGCCATTGATTGTCGTGCATCGAAAAGGAGCGCACATCGTCAAGAAAGCGCCCCGCGATTCTTCCAAACGCGAGAGAGGAGGTACACCTTGCGTAACGCCTCCACTCGGAGGGAAATTCCTCAAAGGACTACGGGACGACAGGAGGCATGGTGGTGGTGGTGGTGGTGATATCACGCCTGCATCTCACCGCAAACGTGGGTCGGCGAGGATCCCCTTGAGCGCACGCGTGGCCGCGTTCCTGCCGGCGCACCTCCTGCGTTGTTTCGGCGGGGTGGAAAGGGGTGTGAGTGTGAGTGTGTGCGTGGAAGGACTCGTACTCTGTTTCGTGTGACGATAGTGATGGAAAATATTTTGTTTTCTTCGTAGCCTCAAGCGCTTGGTCGGTAACACCAGTCACCGTGCATGACGACGGCCAACGAGGGTAAAATTGACACACTGAACCCGGAACAGCACGTAGAAAACAAATCTTCCCGACCTCTTTCTCATAGCGCGAATTACTGTAGAATACCGTCCGTCGTGCTATCTCGCGTCGGTGGTAACAAAACGCCTTTTTCTCGTCGAGTGGAACACCTTCCCGTCGTGGACGCTCTTTTTTTCGCCTGCCCATCACACGTTGTGAAAACCTCTCGGCGATTACACTTCTCGTCCAATTCCCGGCATTTCCTGCTGCTTTCCCACACTGTCGAGAGTCCAGCGGGCCCGCGCCCAGATACCACGTCAGACAGGGAACGATGCTCGCTTATTCATCGTCCCTTCGTCTCTTGTTTATTCTTCGCGGCTCCATACACAACTCTTCAGGCGTCGTAAATAGCTGTATTGTAGTCGGCTCCGATTGTTCGTGACAATGGGACCAGACGGCACTCTAAGCAGTGAAACTGCAACCTGTCTATTGCGGCTTTTTACATCGTACTATGATACTGTTAATATGGCGATCAGAAACATAATGAAAGCTGTGGCCTGAGCAAGTAGACACGACATGTCGCTGTGAAAAAGGCCTGCTTCGCCTGTTTGTTTTCAGCTTGCAGGCTGTAGGCTCGTTCTGGAGCGAGCTTGATCTATCGAGTCAGTGAATTATTGCCTCTAGGAGCTGTGACAGCCTTCGAATTCAACGGTGCAGGCAAGAGTGTTTCAGCCTCCGTTGTACGGGTTCTCCAGTAGTTCAACAGGCCCCACGAACAGTCGGAGAACACGAACGTGGAAGGGAGCAAAAACAACTCTACACCGTCGAGCCACGACAAGTACGTGGATTTCTCCGTCGCTTTATATACACTCAGCAGGTCTTATCGTATACCATGGGAGGGACTCAGCGGCGTATTCGAGAGAGGCGCCGGTCCCCCCTATATACCTACGGCCGACATGGCGCCCGGCCCGTACAGCCTTTGCTTCTTTTTCACAATCAGCCGCGGAAGCACATGCGATGTTGTCCAAATCAACACTATTACAGGGGACCATAGTAAAGACTAGTAAATAGGACCTACGGTACACCCAAACGCTGTATATTTACCTATGTTTACTAACAACATTTGGTCCTATTTATTATGGTCCTCCGTAATAGTGCCAAAATTAGTTTTTTTTTTCGGTTTCGGTTTACTATTTTTTCTTCAATCGGGGAATGCTTATGAGTGATCAACGCTGAATCCCATGCTACACATTGTGGGATGGCACACACACTCACAATGACAATAACAGTACTGAACACAGCAGTAACAATAACAGCAACAACTGACCAATTGCTGGATGTATTTCTTGAGCGCCTTGCGGATCGCGCTCAGGCCGACCTTCCCCTTGGCTTTGTCCAGGAGGGCTTGAAGCTTCCGGATGTCCTGTAAGACAAAGCGAGAAAACACACACACAAAAATAACACGGCGCGTGCAGGCAAGTGAGAAAATACACAAAATAGCGCGGTGTCCTATCAAGACAAGCGAGAAACACACGCGAAACAACACGGTGCCCTATAATGCAAGCGAGAAAACACACACAAAACAAAACGCACGTGCATGTACATACATACATACATACATACATACATACATACATACATACATACATACATACATACATACATACATACATACATACATACATACATACATACATACATACATACATACATACATACATACATACATACATACATACATACATACATACATACATACATACATACATACATACATACATACATACATACATACATACATACATACATACATACATACATACATACATACATACATACATACATACATACATACATACATACATACATACATACATACATACATACATACATACATACATACATACATACATACATACATACATACATACATACATACATACATACATACATACATACATACATACATACATACATACATACATACATACATACACACATACATATAATAGGAGACGAAACCGCCGTATGGATGCAAGCAAGAGCAAGCGCCCCAGGTTCGCGGCGCGCATGCGCAGCGCCATATGCTCGTTGCAGCTTCGCGATCGATCGCGCACTGACTCCGAGCGCGCACTACTCATACATCTGCCAAAAAAGAGGCAATTGTCACATTCCTGGCATGATGATGATGGTGGCCATTTCGTTGCGAAACTACAGAACGAACGGATTATGTGATGGTAAGGGACTTTGGTAGTCTCTCGCGATCTCAGACCGAAGGGGATGCCCTCAGAGTTTAGTTGGTTCGGAGTGGCAGAGGCAGTCGTTCAGGTCAAGGAGTCGAGAAGAAGAAGAAAATCGTCTTTCATTATCGTCACAGCAGGATGAAAGCAAAATCCCAGGACTGAGAGAGGGGCTGTGACAGCCTACTCTCACCGTCACTATAAATCTACGTCCGCTCCTACAGTAGATCTATCAGATACCCTGCAAGAGTCGTGCACGCACGCGTTCTCCTACGTCAAACTACCCGCATTCTCCTAGCACTTGTAGTACTCCAGAAACCCAATACTGTATCACCTCAATTCGGAGAGAGCGTTGCACACCCTTCTGGCAGGCGTTTTTTTTCCCCCTCCGGGTGATGGGGAAAAACTAAACCTTAAGCTCCAATACTTCCTCATGCAAAGTAGTTCACAATATTTCTTCATCCAAAGTATGTGTCGGGCGTCCATTTAACTCCGCTGTACGTACCATAGTACACACCGGTTGTTGTCGTCCCACAAGCGACTAGCGTCCACGTCATCGACCGGCCGCGAATACCAGAATTTCTGCGCTGAAATAACTCTCGGGAGTGGGGGGTGCGAAAAGGGGTAGGCGCCCAGACGTACACCACCCTAACAACGACTCTTAAGAAGCGTCGGGAACAGCAGACTGCTAACAACAAAAACACGCGTTTTTGTTTTATTTAGTGTCGAACGTTCAACCCCGTCTATTTCACGGCCCGATTTGTTTTCCCCGTTTTCTTGCAGCTGCAAGGAAGCGGGAGGTAACCGGCGGTACAGGCGACGGGACTCTATTAATAGAAAAAAACCCCGCTGCAACAGCTCCACTGGGACAAAGGAAGACACAAACCCACGAGCGAGACGTGGCAAGCAGAAGCACCTGGCACTCGTTGGCGATCAGTTCTTTAGCCTGACGGCTCAGCGGGTCCAGGACGTTCGTGAACCCGTCGTCGCTGTCGCTGCTCTCCCTGTCTGACACCACGTTTTCTCCGCCTCCCTCCTCCGCACCTCCCCCCTCCTGTTGCTGATCCTGTTCCACCTGCCCGTGAACCGCTTCGGGAATTATCCCTTCTTTCTGCTCCCCAACCAGAAAAAAAGCACGTGCATTTTGCCCCGTACACGGGCCCGGTGGCATGGAAAATAAAGAAGGGCCCATTGGGTGTAGGCCGGTCGGCGTGGACGAGTGGAGGGGGCGGATAGAAGGATGAGATTATGTTGCACGTTCTTGCACAATACATGAGTGAGGCGGGTTTCCTAAGACGCACATAAGGTAAATGGGGGGATACGTGAGGGCTAGGGGAACGCCTCGCAAGGCACACAGGTACGATTTTGCTACCGCTGTCCCACCTCCCTCTACCGCAAGGCACGTTTGTCTGCTCGCAATCAAAAAGGCGATCGTATATATACCTCCAATATACACAAACGCGCTAGCTATAGTTTCCGCATTCCCCAAAGAATTCCAGCCCCCCTGCACTGCCCCAAGCTATCGTAGTCGTCACAAAAGGGTATTCTAGTCTTCACCAGAACGGGGGTGCCTACACGTAGCAAGCCGGATGTTATTTTTAGTTGAACAGGTTTCAGCCGCTATACTCCTCCACCCCTATAAGGCTAAGCAAACACGAAACGCACCACAACTCAAGAAAAAAAAGCAAGAAAACACAAACACACATAAAATACATGTTATTGCTCCGCCCGCGTGGTTTCGCGAGGCAGTCAGTTGCAGCGGTGTGTTGTACTATTCACACGACGCGCGCAAACGGTAAACGGGTATCATAGCACCTGTTGTTTTCTGAGGTTGTGTGTTTTCACTTGATTATAGTGTAGGAGCCCTAGCATCTCCAAAAAAACACTGATTCCGAGAAAAATTGGAACGGTTAACCTCGGCCTATCGTTAGCGCTGCTGTCCCAATAGTATTTATGAAAAAAAAAACTGGCATCAACGATAAGGCTTGCCTCATCATCGGGCACAGTAGTCCCTCAGGCGAGAAGTGTGATAAAATAGCTAGAAACGCCTCCCCTACTATAGAGGCACGGCCCACGTTTATCGATCGCTGCTGTGTTCAGTCAGAAACGTCTGTAGGGTACAAAATACAAAAACCACCCCCTCCTACCGGTGCTCCGTGTCGAAAGGGATGCGTGGTCAATGGTCAAACGCCTAAGGCAAGCAACAAATGAGTACACCACCCCCCGCCCCGCCCTTGGTGCTAGCTAGCAATGTCTGCCTGGTCGGTGAAAACCCGACATGCTCCGTCCCGGCAGCATTGTAGGGATGCGAGGGTCTATATGGTCGTACGACTACGGCCATGCATGAATATCGAGTACACCCCCCCCCCCCCCCCCCCCTTTGGTGCTACCAATGCCTGCATGGTCGGTGAAAACTCGATATTCTCCGTCCCGGCATTGTAGGGATGCGAGGGTTTATGGTCATATACGCCTACGGCCATGCATGGATATGAAGTACACCCCCTTGGTGCTACCAATGCCTGCATGGTCGGTGAAAACTCGATATTCTCCGTCCCGGCATTGTAGGGATGCGAGGGTTTATGGTCATATACGCCTACGGCCATGCATGGATATGAAGTACACCCCCATATATGGTATATTTATAGGTTGGGTTGGCGTCGGTTGGCAACGACGCTGTAAAACACGCCACTCGCTGCGTGTGCTAGACAACCAGGGTGCCGTTTTTTTTTGTTATTTTTTTTGGCGGTCACCAAAGCTGGCGGTCGAGTAGATCATTTGTGCGGGGTGGAGAACCTTTGTTCCGCACAAGGGGAATGGTCGTATCACGTAGTGTTAATATGGTAAGGCGTCCGCGAGGCAGTTACATAGTAAAACCCATTGCTGTCTCCGGAAGTGGCCACACCAGAAATTAAATTAACTCATTGAAGCTGTCGTCCATATGCAAGTCCGCCTCAGGCGGTTCTTAGCAGGATGCAGCTCACCCTCCATGGGACTCGCCCAATACCTCACGGCGTTTCGCGCTAGGCGCAAGCAATATCTGCCTGGTTGGTGAAAACCCAACGCGCTCCGTCCCGGCATTGTAGGGATGCGAGGGTCTATGGTCATATGACTACGGCCGTGCACAACATGAGTACACCCCCCCCCCCCCTTTATTCCACCCCTATATACCGCGCATGCCGTTTGACTAGCAAACCGCCGGGACGATAGTTTCATTCCTGATGTGTGTATCGCCAAAATTCATCCTGGCCCCTTTTATACGCCCCGAGATGCTGGGTGTCGAAGGGGGACTTGCCGAAATTATCTAACATCCGTGATCAATCGGGGCCAGCTTGGTGCTTACCCCTGTGCCTCTGTGGCATGTGATCATCAGGGGACATCCTGAATACATCCCCGGGTTTCCTAGGTTGGATTTGGGTCTTGAGAGTAAAATGGGAAGGATGTACTCAGGGTGTCTCGTAACGACCACATGCCTTTGATGGAAGTTAGTNCTCGGGTGCGAAGCAAACCGATCTCTACTCAGAATGAACTGCATTCGTTTTCTGCAAAGTCCGCCCGGTTTTCCCGAGCGAGACATCAATTTTACGCGAGGCATGAACGCCGGGGTGTCAAAGGCGAGTTCGGCACGCGCGTCCAACGAGCACCCGGTGTTCTACGATTTACACGACCCCCCACGTGCCGCGTTTGGTGCTACCAATGCCTGCATGGTCGGTGAAAACTCGATATTCTCCGTCCCGGCATTGTAGGGATGCGAGGGTTTATGGTCATATACGCCTACGGCCATGCATGGATATGAAGTACACCCCCTCACGTTGTTCCCGCATATGTATGTACGTACGTACCCGACATCCGTTGCGCAGCAGATCGCGGGCGTTCGCGACAATGCCCTCGTCGTCCTCGTTATCTTCCAAAAGCGTCCCCTCCTGTGCGCCGCCGCCGCCGCCGCCGCGTCTAGCTCCAGCTCCCTGCCGTTGCGCAGACCGAACACAGCTAAAATTAGAAAGCGTGTCACGAGCAAAACAAAACGGTGAGGAGCTCGTAGGGGCGAAATAAAGCGAGCAAACGAGGTCGTTCGCGTTTTGTTTTTATGGACTGGAGGTGGGCGACACAGAAGACGCAAAGACGGGTTCCTGCAGGTATACCTAGAGGGGACAAGGTCCAACCAGATCTTACACGCTTCGTACGGGCAATCCAGTTCGTCAACTTGTTGTCGCTGACTGGGTGGGGTGCACGACTCAAGGAGTGGAGGCAGGGGCGCAGTACCTCGGAGAGAGAAACGCACTCGCCAACGGAAGTAGAGCCAGTGTTTCGGTATATAGGAATAGTAAAATCGCGACGGTTTATCGCGGTGGGACCAACACCAGCTTCGAGCCACTACCGCGGACTACTCTTCGTATTCGCCGATTGAGTCGGGGTCTTGGAAAAATATCACTCTGGTTCGAAAAAAAGCGAAGTCTTTATCTACTCAGGATACCGCACGAGAAAGAAACCATCTCCATTTTGCAACGGTTTCTATAAAATACACGCATATGATACACGCATAAGTTGACCTGGAACTGCTCCAAACTGACGCCTTACTTCTCCGGGTTTCAAAGTTTGCTTTATCCGTGCTGAAAGAACCGTTAGTTCAACGAACGTCCGCGACTCGGGAAAATAATCTGAAAAATATAGTCTCGAATCCGTCGCTCTTTCTTACTAACCAGAGAGCCCGAAGAAAAACCACTACTCGTAGGGCTTCATACATTTTGAGGTTTCCACTCCTCGAGTTTTTTTTTACTCTCTCTATTTGTCCTGCTGATGAAGTCCGGAAACTCTCGAAGGTTGTTCCAAACAGGAGGCACTATTTTCTCCTGCTGAGAAGTGCGGAAAATCTCGGGAACGTTGGTCCAAACTTTACCAGGTAGGCGTTATTTTCCAAGGGGCCTCTTGGGCGCTTCTATTATTCGCTATCTCTCTCACCTGGGGGATGGTTACTGGCGGCTGGAGCATTCCCGCGCAGCAAAGGACGGCATTGCGGATGTCGCTGTTGCAGCTCTCTAAGATCATCGTGAAAACGGCTGGATGCCACGGGCAGTGGTTTTCCACAGGAGACGAAGCGGAGCGGGGGCAGAAGGGGAATGTTTAGAAGCAGGATGTCTGCGGAATTACCTGAGGTGGTGTCTTCGCAGTCAGGTAATAACGGACGGGGTACTGGCTCGACCACGTTTGTTTGGTCAGGGAGGTGAGCGGCAAGAGCTTGCTTTGAAGAGAGACGGTTTCCAGTCTGACCATGGCTAGCCCCCCCCCCCCGCTTCCGGGGTTTGCACGTAGGTTATCGAAGGCGGCACTTGGACACGGAGATTCCGACAAGCAAGGCTTAAACTATCTTCCTCTGCACTAACGCCGTACAATATCAGCATGGACAGCACAGGAACGACACTTCCAACAACAACAAAGACAAGAACAACGACAGCGAACGATATCGGCGCGGAAAACGGCGCTAACGTTAGGAGCAACAGCAACATCAACAGCCCTATTGCATACAAGCTGATGAGACCACCACCTGACACTCACAATCATTGTTCATTTGCTATTTATGGGTCACACAGTTCGCCAAAAACGCCAAGAAACTAAATACCAGGGGAGGGGGGGGGTGGGGGTAAGAACGGCACGCGGTAGGCACCTTCGTCAATCCTGCCACGAAGATACCGTTTCACTTGCGCCCGGCTGGCCACAACCTCTCGCGACGCAACCTGTTTGATCCACGTCTCGACGTGGCAGTAATCAATTTCGCCCTTAACGTCCTCGTCGCCGAAACGCTCCCATGTTTGGCCAGCGCCAGCCGCAGCAGCGGCGCCTCCTGCCCCTCTTGTAGGAACGCCGGTAGCCGCAGTTCCCGCCAGAGGAGTGGCAGCCACGGTAGCACCCGCACCGGCACCAGCGCGAGTACCGGCACCGGCACCAGCACCAGCACGAGTACCAGCACCAGCACCGGGACCGACACCAGGACCAGCACCAGGACGTACTCCTCCCTTTTTCGCGCCGGCGGCGCCTTGCCCGCCTTCTCCACGTTTTTTATCGTTCCTGGCTCCTTGCCCCTCCGCGACGCCTTTTCCTGGCCCAACGCCAGCAGCAGCTTTCCCGATTGCGCCGCGTTCTACAGGAGGTTTGCCTCCCCTCGGCGCCGTCGCTCCTCCTGCCTCCCCGCCGCGGCCCGCACCATCGTCGCCATCGTCGCTCCCGGAGTCGGAGTCGGACACGAGGGGTGGAGTCGGCTCCTCGTCGTCACTTTCAGCAGCCGTGATGGCCGACTGGCCGGGCTCTCCCTTAGCAGCCACCGCCGCCACCACCTCCATCGCTCCCGCCATCTCCGCTTCCATATCAACTTCCCATTCGGGAAAGTAGGAAAAGTCGATGGCCCCTAGGGGGGGCCCAGCGCCGCCGGTGAGGCCAGTGCCTCCGCCACCTATGCCTCCACGGGCACCCTCGGTCATAGCGGCCCCGGGAGAGAGGAACGGGGGTGCGTTAGTGCCGTAGGCGGCGGTGGCGAAAGCGGGCGCCATTCCTGGGGTTTGCGCTATCCCCGCCGCTCCTCCGGCATCCATGGTCTTCTCCGGCTGCTTCGTGTCGTGCTTGCTCGTGGCGTTTAGAGCCTGGGTGCGATCGAAGCAGTTGGAAGATGTCTCGAGGAGAAGGCCCTGGGCGTCTAGCTTCCACTGCCACTGTTCCAGCCGCTGCCGGCTCAGGCTTTGCTGTATCATGCGCTTTTATTTTTTGCGACAAGGGATAAAAAAGGACGCACACGCCAAGCACAGGCGGTTTTCGGGAAATACGATGTGGGGGGCAAAGCGCGGCGAATAATTACTACTGTAAAACAATATATGGTGTCAAGTCAATACAGGCGGTGTCTGGCAATACCACGTGGCAGCTCGGTGGATACGGCGAAACACGCATGGATACTATCAATAGCAGTAGCCATAACGAATGATGGGTTCCGCAGTGCTATTAGTTTTCGACGGGAACGCGAAGAGAGTGGCGACGACTCGTAGCACGATATTTTCCCCGTACGCTTCAGACCTACTGTACACTAATGGGATCATCAATATATCTCGACGCTCAAAACTACTTTTTTTTTTTAACATTGTTTTAGGAGCTGTATATCGGGAGATCATACGAATACGCCATTTTTTCCCCGGGAATTTTAGGATCGCGAGAGTATTGATGAGCCGATTACGATATCCTTACAGTCCCTGACAGATCGTTAAGTGCCTTTGTGTGAAAAACCAGGAATTTGCATATTCAAATCTGCGAGAGCTTTGCCAAGTATTTTGGTACCGACAGTTCGCACAAGGCCTGGGTTCTAACTCTTCACGACGGCGCAAGGCTGTGCCAAGGGCCCAAAGATTCGCCGAATTCTTGACGATGTTGGAATGCCAGCCGTGTTTTTGGGCAACTATTTGGACCCTGGGCAACATCTTGCGCCCTTTAAAAACACAAGCCAAATCCAGGCCCTACGCAACTGCCAGTTTCTGCCGAAAGCTCTCGTAGAAAGCACGGACGACGTCTGACAATAAAACGTCTTATTTCAAAATTCCCCGCCAGGGACAGCCGCTGAAAACGTGTAAAAACATACTCGGTAAGTTGAGATGCAGTACTGTTCCCATTGGCACATTAGGTGTCACCAGCCAAACATTACGAGTCGCGCGTTCCTCGCCCCGACGACTTATTCCAACTATGTTTTCCAGGGCTCTTCACGGGTCATGACCCCAACCCGCGGGTCGGGCCAGGAAGTTCCCAAACTATCACGGGTCGGGTCGGGTCGGTTTGGGTCGCGTCTTATCGGGTCGGGTCAGGAGGTTTTCAAATTCCCATGGGTCGGATTCGGTCAGTGTTACCCGAGCCGGGCCGAGCCGAGCCGAGCCGAGCCGAGCCGAGCCGAGCCGCGAGTTTCGACTCGACCCGTGGACATCTCTGCTTTTTTCGAGTGGCTTACGTAGTCAGTTCCCTCCTCCGCAAGGGGGTAAGCTGCAAGTCCACTCATGGAGAGGGTGGGATAAAATTTCAGCTACGACGCTGCTTTCTTTCCGATTCACAGGACGCACGTACTTTTCGTAAGGGACGTTTTCAGCAGCCGTAGAGTTTCCAACACCATTTGGAGGTAAAAAACCCGTGCCGTTTTGTAACCGATCAATTCTACCGGAAACACCTCGGTGCATGACACGATTTGTTTATGACGAGGTAGTCATGTGTCCTAGGCACATATTAATAGTGTCACGAAGCATGTGTACCTGGTAGTAGTAGAAGAAAAACACAGTACAATTCTCTCGATAAAGTGGCAGACAGCGTGCGCCCTCCCCTACTTTTGTTTTAATCGACAGTAGCCATGCGGCGCAGCGAAAACTGCGAAACATATCTACCAGCATTGCACTGGCAGGGAACGCTCCCGTTTTATCTTCTATCACCAACCATCCCGCGGGTTTGGTCTTGCCAACGGGGATAGACTGCCGTTCGCTGGCACCAAACACAAAGCGATGCTTACTTTTGAGCGGACGCCCCTCCTCTGCCACACTGCATTACACACAATACACTGCACGAGATAAAATGTAAACTGAGTGCGTAGTGTATCCGAATGCCTCTCGGCACGGAAACAAATATGTTTTCTTCACGACCGTCAGAATAACCGCCCCCCCTCGGTTATATCCTCTTAAGACACGTAACAAAAAAACAGGAAAACGACGAGAAACGCCGAAAAATGTCTAGAGAAACGCCGAAGACAGGGACAATACACAGTACCAGTAAACCGGTGTCAAAACCACACGTAATGCAGGGGAATGTCGAGATACGCCCAAAAACGTCGAGAAAAATGCCGCAGAAGGCCAACGAACAGTGCAACTACTACTGTGTGCGTAAAACAAAAACCAAGCTTAGTGGAGGAAAAATTCGAAACAAATGCCGCAGAATGCCAACAAACAGCAGTACGATATACCTCCTCTTCCGTTTGCGTCCCCGTCACCTGCCCCAGCACGGCTTCGTGGCAGGCGGCCGCGCGCGGGCGAAGCTTGCTGTCCACGGACAGGACGGCCTCAAGCTTGCCGCTCTCCACGACACCCAGCTTCGACACCAGCTCGAACTTGATCAGCTTGTTTTGGGTGGCGACAAGGTTCTGGATGGACTCGCTGTTGAACACGACCGGCCGATGGTCGGTGTCCTTCATGCTCTGAACCTTGCTGGTCATTTTCTGTTTCGTTCATTCGCAGAGGAGGGCCGTCATGGGCGGGCGAGAGGGGTGGAGGGTGGGTGGGAGGGGCGCGGGGGGGGGGGGGGGCAGAGTGAGGGAGGGCAAGGACACAGTAACCGAGGAGGTAACGGTACGGCAAAAAATGTATAAGAACCTCTTTAGGATTGTACTCTCGGTGTGGGGACAAAAACACTTGAAATTAGAGTGGTAGTTAGGTTTCTGTACAGTGCACTTTTACGGAAGACCATAGTAAATAGGACCAAATATTGTTAGTAAAATTAGGGAATATATAGATTTTTGTATGTACCGAAGGTCCTATTTACTATCGTCCCCCGTAATGGTACATATATGAATTGGACCTCTGTGTATCAGGAGGCTACGGAGGGCCAAATGACTGGGCAAAGGCTGCCCAGCCCGTACCATGCAGCTCAGCTGATTTGATGCTTCGCTGGGTAACATGCAGTATTTCACGAGTGTCGGCCTTTTTTGTTTGGATTGGTGGCTACAGTAGTTTCGTGTTTGACTCTGTTCAAACGCTAAGGTCAAAGCCAACTGGGGGAGGTGTACTCATGTCATGCATGGCAGTCGTCGTATGACCATAGACCCTCGCATCCCTACAATGCCGGGACGGGGCACGTACGGGTTTTCATTTCACCGACCAGGAAGACATTGTTTGCACCAAGCGCGAAACGCCGTGAGATGTTGGGCGAGTCGCATGAAGGGTGAGCTGCATCCTACCAAGAACCCGGCTGTGAGGCGGACTTGCACTGGATGACAGCTTCGATGTTTTGTTATTTTTCTGGTGTGGCCACTTCCAGAGACAGCAATGGGTATATTATGTATCTGCCTCGTGAGTGCCTCACCATATATACACTACGTGATATATCATTTCTCTTGAGCGAAGTTAAGGTTCTCCACCCCGCACAAATAATCCAACTCGACCGCCAGCCGTGGTGACCGCCAAAACAAAAAGAGGTACCCTGGTTGCCTAGGTCACCCAGTGAGAGTCGTGTTTCACAGCATCGTCCCCAATCGACGCCAACCAAACCGATATATTTCAGATATAGGGGGGGGGTGGGTAAAAGGCTCCTTGAGGCGTCCACAAGTAGTGAACATGCCGCGTTTATTGCGTCAGTGAATAAAAAAAAGCGAACAAATAGTCCGCGTTGAAAGGCCAACAGGGCCCCAGATGTAGCTGCTCTGAGATCGACACTACGTACTCGTAGTGTCCGTGGAGGACAATCTGCTTGTACGTTGCTGTATAACGATGTCGCGATTTTCTCACGCCTTCGCGGTTCAAGCCCACAGTACTTATATCCGCACACGACCAAAGCTCAACCGCTTCCACAACAAGTAGCTGTCAAGTTCTTGGCACTGACTAGCCCGTTTTGAATCGCAACCACGTGTTCGGGGACAAATCACTTGGAATCAGGGAGGGATGTTTGTTTTTAACAGTGAAGGGTTACGGGGTACCAAATAACGGTGTCGACCCCCCCCCCCCCCCCGGTCGGTGAAAACCCGACATGCTCCGTCCCGGCGTTGGGGGGGGGGGGCGGACTCATGTGGTGCTTACCTTAGTCATTTTATTATTGCTACGCATCTCTTTCGGGTTGGGGGGGGGGGGCGGGGGGACCGGCCCCCCCCCCCCCACCCATCGAAGCTGTCATCCATATGCAAGTCCGCCTCACAAGCTGTTCTTAGTAAGATGCAGCGCTCCCTTCATGCGACTCGCCCAACACCTCAAGGCGCTTCGCGCTTGGTGCTAGCAGTGTCTGCCTGGTCGTTGAAAACCCGACATGCTCCGTCCCGGCGTTGTAGGGATGCGAGGGTCTATGGCCATACGGCTACGACCATGCATGAATATCGAGTACACCCCCCCCCTCCATCTCGAAAGAGATGCGTAGTCAATGATAAAATGACTAAGGTAAGCAACAAATGAGTACGCCCCCCCCTCCGCAGACACGCCTCTCTAGCCAGCGGCTGGGGCACTTGTTCGGTAGCCGGAAGCTTCAGCTTTCATACATAACGTGTAGACGGAACGCCCCCCGACTGCCATGGGCGTGGTACGGTCCCACATACCAGGTACCTATGTAACCCAAAATGGTCCATATAGTTACGGGCAGGTCGGTCACTATATAATGTGCCAGATAGTCTACAGGTTCCTGCCGTCAAACGCCAAACTCCTCCACTGTGAGTGTACAACAAAAACACCCTGTCACCACAGTTAGTCACGGCAGATTGTTTTTCAACCCTATACGTACAAAAAAGCTAAAACTGGTACTGCGGAAACGAATAATTTACACCCCTGCGACACCCGGCCCTCATTTGACAACATTCACCGAAGCCTACCGTACGATGCAACGCTAAACACTCAATACATTATTTTCAATTCAAGACATCAACCAGTTTCCCACCTATTTATACGAGACCCACGATATAACAACCGAAAGGGTCCTTACACTCACGGGACATAGCCGTACAAAGTAGAGCAACAAAAACTTGAGCGAGAACAGGAAAGGGTTACGCAGGCGAAGAAACCCACCCACCCACCTCGAACGCGCTCTGGAGGCCGGCCAAGACCGCCACATGCCTGATGTGTCTGTCGCCGAACGAGTAGAGCTTCGAGTCGTCCACGAGCTTGTCGATTTCGCCCCCCACGCTGTCTTGATAGTACTCCAGGTAGCAGAATATGCAGTTCCACGCCTCTGCTCGGCAAGCGCAAACACAACAACAACAACAACAACAACAACAACAACAACAAAAATGACACGAACGTGCAGAAGAAAGAAGTTCAGTGGATTTTTGTTTCCCATGAAGCGAGCAGACGCGGAGGAGGCCGAGAGGGGTGGGCCGCCTCTCGCAACCAAAAACAGTACCAGTTTGGTACGGCGTATTGAACACAGTTATGGAACTCACAGCTGAAGTTTTCAACATTTCACACGAAAAAAAGGCCTGTTGGTAGGCTCTCATCTCTAAATAAACTCCAAATGCTTCGAAAACCCGAATCCGAAATGGTTCAACCCTGTTTTTTTTTCACGTTTCAGGGCTGCTATCTACTTGAATTGTGCACGGCGGCGTTCTTGGCGTTTCCGCGAGGCTCGAGGGTCTGAGCGTGAAAGGGAGGAAGAAATCGGCTGCTCAATAGACAAGCACTACTATTCACCCACCCCGCGAACGTAAAAAAATGCGCAGTAGTTATGTAACGAAGATAAGGAGAGTCCGGTAACTTGTAAGTGGAAGTGGGGAGAAGATGAATTACCGATCGTAGACCAGTATACGTACCTTAGCGTAGAGATCTCAAAAGATTGCTCTTGGGATGCACACATAAATAAAATAATAGGCAAGGGTAAGGCACACGTAGGCAAGATGGAAGCAGTCCTAACAGACTCGCACCTTGATACTAGAATTAAGAGATGTATACTGATGAATGTGATTGTACCAAAGCTAGAATATGCAGGAGAAGTATGGGAAGGGAACGCGAAGCTCGTAAAACAGCTGGAAACAGTACAGATGACAGCAGCTAAAAAAGTACTAGGATGCTCAAGTACGACGAGTAATACAGTATTGAGAGCAGAACTAGGAATGTACCCACTTAAGACAAATAGAGACGTGCGTAAGTTGAAATGGCAATATAAAGTAAAGAACATGCCAAATAAGAGGTTGCCAGCCATAGCTGATAAAGCTGTATGGGAGAAAGTAACCAAAGGGCGAGCTGGAATAAGGTGGGATAGCGTAGTCGAGAAAGTATGGAAGGATATAGGAAACCAAAAAGAGATGCTGGCCATAGAGAAATTTAGCGGATACAAGACAGAAGTAAAAGAAAGGATAGAAAGGATGGAAAGAAGGGAAAGGCTAGCGCTAAAAAAGAAG
Source organism: Saccharina japonica (assembly GCA_008828725.1). Taxonomy (NCBI): domain Eukaryota; class Phaeophyceae; order Laminariales; family Laminariaceae; genus Saccharina; species Saccharina japonica. The sequence continues at coordinate 509,679 of MEHQ01002695.1, read as the reverse complement.
GTGGAAGGGGAAGAACACTTAGAGATATACGGGGGGTTGAGAGAAGGAATAGGAATGAAAAGGTATCTGCACGGCCCAATGGACTTCGCGAAAAAGCTGAAACTGCGATTTCGTGTAGGGGACCTGGACCTGCCAGAAAGAAGGAGGAGGTATACCAGTAGCCGGGAGGAGGAGGAAGTAGATGCACAGATGTGCCCATGTGGCAAAGCCATAGAGAGTAGAATTCACATAGTGGGAGAATGTGAAAGGTATAAGGAGGAAAGGGATGTGCTAGAGGAGGAGATGAGGAAAATATACGAGTGTGACATAGAGCAGTTTGGTACACTAGATAGTAGCGAGAAAACGATCGCCATCTTAGGAGATAGATGCTGCCCACAGGCGGCGAAACAGGAAGGGGATAAGATTAGCAAAACTTTTCTTAGTAATATATGGAAACAACGTAACGAGCGCCCAAATGTTGGAGTTGTCTCTATTAGGAGTAGGAACGGTGCCCCGTCTCGAAAGGAATGCGTGGTCAATGGTCAAAAGACTAAGGCAAGCAACACATGAATACGCCCCCCCCTCCCCCCCTCTCAAGTCCCAGTTTCAGGAGGGTTATAACCCCTTTAGCACAGCAGTTCCGTTGTGGGGACAATTGTGGCGGCAATTACTTGGAATTAGAGTCAGATGTTATGTTTCTGTGCACTGCAGTACTAAAAGGGCCCATCAGGTCTCTGGGATGTCACTCACGCGTGCTGTGTGGATGTGGTAAGAAGGGCTTGGGCTACGATCTCCGTTGTATTATGCGATTACTATTTTAGGGGGGAACGTAGTAATCAGGACCAAGTATGATTAGTAAAATTAGTGGAATATATAGGTTTTAGTGTACGTGATGGGTCCTGATTACTATGGCCCCCCATGACACTTATTTTTTCCCTCCTACAATGTATCGTTCATTCCATTCCGACTAACACCGCAGTAGTAGTAACAGTAGTAGTAGCAGCAGCAGCTGTAGTAGTAATACAGTAGTAGTCCCTCTTCTATCACTCTAAACCAACAAATATCCCACTTTTCCTATTCGGGCTGCGATGAGGGCGTGAGTAGAGGAGAATCGGTTCTCGCCCCGTCCTGAAATATGGTCCCGATACGACATACATGACGCCTTCCAAGCAATCGTACACCATTATTTCCTGTATTACTAGTTCCTGATCCGTCACAGACTTTCCAGGGCAACACGCAGCAGTACCATAACCGTGCATCTATTGCAGCGTTAAGAACACGGCAAAAACAGCTGAAATATACTACCAATATACTTGGTATAAAATAGGGCTCGCTTTGAAGTATTTTGATACGATAACAATAGTAGTAATTTGCTCGTGGACTCCCATGGGACATTCCGCGAGATCCCATGTGAGATGCCATGAGATACCGCGGTATCCCGCGAGATCCGACCTGAGATGTCATGGGAAAAGGCGTGGGATCCCAATTGGGAAGCCGCGGAATCCCGCCCAGTAAACCAACAAACTCAATCAGCGGTAGCATCCCGCGGCATCTCGCGGTATCTCACGACTTCCTGCGGGAACCCGCCCAGAATCTCATATGATGCCGATCACTGCGCATACCTATTGCTTAACATATCGTGGGGCCCCACGGGGAACTCCCGTGAAAACTACCGCTGGAAGTTCCACGGAGAGAAGTCTCGCGGGAGCTACCGTGGAATCCCGTGGGATTTATCGTGGGAAGTCCCACGCAGGACATCCCGCGGTATCCCACGAGAATCCATGGGATCCCCATGGGAACTCCTGCAGGATGCCGTGGGATGCCACGGTGAGATCCCGTGGTCACCCCATGATGCACCCACGGGAGACCGCGGGACCCCACAGAAGCTCCTACGGGATCCCACAAAAAAAAAAAAAAAAACTGGTACTAGGTATCGTGCATTAGGTTTCCCTCATGTTTTGGTGCCCCTTGGAAAGTAGTGAGATATTCTATTACATATTCTGCCGCCGGGCACCTACTGGTATGTGGTGAAGATAACAAAAAGCTGAAGGAGAGAGAAAATATCGCTTTTGCCCCTCGCAGCGTTCTTCAACCGCCCACTATGCGTATATACGTACACCAAGAACAAACATCCGACTACAATAATACTGTAGAAACAAACCCAACCGAAGCTGGTCCAATACAATCCAGCCGCTTTTTTTTGCCAGCCATGGATCGTGGAACGCTTAAGTATATACCTGTCGTAGGTTGTTTTTGGCATACAAAATATTTACCATCCGGTACGTATTCATATACCTGGTACGTATTACGTGTCATGTCATACATAATACGTAAGTTGGGGTGGGGCATATCCATATCCACTACCAGGTACGTACGACAACAATCGGTATCCACGCACGGATTGAGGGCGATTTTGACGCCGACACGGCACCACAGAAACCAACACCCACTAGCCATGAGGCCCTTCTTAATAGCAGCCCCTGCCTGCTCCCAACTCCCCTAAGCAAGGTGGAACGATCGGCTAACGGGGATCTAGATCAGTATGCATGTGACGGGTATCTTAGCACAGCAGACACCAGGTATTGGTGCTGTACTGACTGTACACGCAGGTTTATACTGCTGTATGCATGATGGATGATGGAACAACGGCAGGTGAAAATAACGGACCGGACAGGAGAAGAAGCATGTGTCAAGTACCCGGTGCCGGTGCTGCCTTTTTTGGTGCGCCGAAAAAAACAGCACCCTTTTGCTACCACAAAATCTTGTGCTGCAAAGCACCAACCAAAGACAAAAACATGAGAGGCAACGCGTCAATGTCCGATGCACCCGCTACCCCTTCGCGCTCCCGAGGCCTCGCAATTCAAGCCCGGTGCGCACGGCTGCTGGGCCGGACGGTCCAACACGAGTTGAATGAATATCATACGGTGGGCTGTAAAATAAATGCTATCAGTACACGACGAGATACCGGGGGGGAGGAAACCGAGAGTGCTTGGGAAGCCGCCGCGACGCAAGATACAGACACCCGCGACTCACTCTCGTTCAGAGCCGACGGATCTTCATCCCCAGCTTCCTGCTGCTTTTGTTCAGATGGGTTCACGTTCGCCGTGGAATTCTTCAAGATGCCCTTGGGCTGAACTGCCTTGCTCGTACGAGTACGGTCCGCGGCTGCGCGGGCGGGCACCAGAGAAGGGGTTGTTCCAGCAAATTTCTCGTATTTTGAACCAGGCTGCAAGCCTCCGCGAGGGACTTGAACCTTGCGGGTATTCGCGCCCTTCTTGGCACCTGTCGCCCGCCCAGTTTGCTGAGGCATTGCGTAGATCTGTGGGGCGGTACTGCTGTGTGCACGTCGACGTTCAAGGCTCCTAAAAGGTGTGCCCGTCCGTGTAGATGAAGTGGACTCGAACAGGAAGAAAAAGAGAAAAGAGGAAGACGAGCGAAAAAAAAAAAAACGCACGGCGAAGAAAAATCAGCGCGTCATCATTTTTTGGAACTCCCGGAAATGACGGTTTCATCTTTTTTACCGCTGAAACGCCATCGAAACTTCGAACCCACCAACACGGACCACGTAAAATGTGTTCGTCGGTTAGAGGGGTTGGATGTGAGAGCAGTAGTAGCTGTGGGTGTGATTTGGCTTCTAGGTGCTGGCAGGGAATCGAGATTGCAGTGCGTGCCAACCCAGCACATACATCGTCGGAAATGGGCGACGGTACGCCTCAGAGAGAAACATACGTTTCTTTAAAAATAACGCGAATCGACGTGAGGTCGACAACACCTTCGTAGTCTTCATTATTTCGCATGGTCGAATGGCCTTTGACCACCGACCACGCTGAACCGAGTGCATAGGGCAACACGCTGAATAAAAGTTGGGTGTATGGCCTCGACCCTCAGCCACATGCAGCACGTATAGCTGTGGCGCAGAATGTGCTCCCTTCATTGACACTCGCCGCAAATGTTTGAATTGTCGATTCTGAGCTTCAGTTGACGTACATACACCAGTGTACATATACAAGTGTCGAGTATAGTAACTATTCTCATTAAATCACTTGTTGTGTTTCGTCAAGGGTACAGTTGCTCCATACGACCAATTTAGCATATACGCAGCCTTTTCTAAGAGACGCACTTCACGCGGCGGCGGGACCCCTACGCTCGTGGCTACAATAATACAATTACTTATTACAGTGCCGGTTGCCTGCTATAGTGCCTGCGGAATACCTTGACAAATATGGGATTCACCAGTATGGTATTAATAGTGTGCTGGATAGTGCCGGTATTGTTGGCTGGCGTATACCGGTAGTATGGTTTTAATAGTGTGCTGGGTAGTGCCGGTATTGTTGGCTGGCGTATACCGGTAGTATGGTTTTAATAGTGTGCTGGGTAGTGCCGGTATTGTTGGCTGGCGTATACCGGTAGTATGGTATTAATAGTGTGCTGGGTAGTGCCGGTATTGTTGGCTGGCGTATACCGGTAGTATGGTATTAGTAGTGTGCCGGGTAGTGCCGGTATTGTTGGCTGGCGTATACCGGTAGTATGGAGGGACCACTACTGTACCATTACGGGGGGACATAGTAAATAGGACCTACGGTACATACAAAAACCTACATATTTACCTGTTTTTAATAACAATATTTGGTCCTATTTACTTTGCCCCCCTGTAATACGAAGATGTGGTGATGACTGGCACGCCCCGCCTATCCGATATCCAGCACCGGCACCACAATAGATGTGGTGCCGTGTGTGGCGACTTGTGCATAAAATCAAGTGATACATGCCATAAGCGTGGGCCAGACAGCTGGAGCTCGTGATCGCCACACGCACAGCTGCCAAAAGGCATCGTGAGGGGTTGTTCAGGGACACAATATCTGTACGAATGGGGCATGTCACGCCCTCGCTAACTTTTCGCCCGGGAAATCTGCTTGCACCAAAGGAGCGTCGCACTGCGTTGGCCAAAAAAACAAGAACAAAACTGAGTGAATATTTAAAACACCATCGTGCCGCGCTGTCTCAACGTCACAGGCACCGAGTCAAAGCTCCCGTCTAAACAAGCGTGGTTGGTGCCCTCTAGACAGTGGCGGACTCGCACTCTTGTTGGCGCGGCCCCCACTGATAGACTCCCTCCCGCCTGCAGCAGCCTCTCGAAAGCCCGGCCCTGGCTGAGACAGACACCCGCCCCCCCCTTCGTCTGAGACTCCTGATCGCCAGCTACCCGGTGCAACGTGCCCCCTACTGTCGTCCCCCCCCTTGATTGCCTTGGACACCTGCGCGGGAAATTCGGAGTCAAAGGAGTACCCGTCCCAGCCCCCCCCCCCGGCCCCCCCATCCCAGCTACTGCTTGTATCGTTGCCGTAACTGCGAACACCACCTCCATCGCGGGGAGCGTCGTGACTGACAACGACTCGCGGATCGCCGTCGGTGTGCGCTCTCCCGAGAGGAGCACTCCGGGCGTTTCGCCGCCTAGCCCTGCGTCCATCTTCATCATCGTCGTGGCCTCTACGGGGGGGAGGGAGCACCCTTCCCCCCACCGCCATCGATGTCGTCTGTGCCCCCCCCACTCGTGCCCTCGCCACAGGGCAGTCGCGAGCACCTCCCCCGCTACTGTCTGCCTCCATCGTTGCTCGTGCGCGTGTTCTCGAGGTCCGTATTGCTGGTCCCGCCGGAGACGCTGCTGCTGCTGCCGCTTGCAGCTTGGCCTGCGCGTCGGCGGAGAACCCCTGCAGAGTGAGCTGGTGAATCGTAAGTGCCTGCTCACGCAGGCGCTCACCGCACCGCTCTTGTTGCAACGCAGCGGCCGCCGCGAAATTTCGGATGTCGGCATCGCGCCGTCGCAGCTCAGCTGCGGTTGACACCTGAGGATACGGGCAACGGGAACACAGCGTTAGCTATAAGCCGCCTATGCCCATCTCGCGTTTCCTGCGTCCCAAATTATTGGTAAGTTGCTGCATCAAGAAGGGCATCCGGCGCAGCAGGGACAAACGCTGACATCGACTAACCCCTACTGAAGGAGTGCGTGGACGTGTGGGAAATGGGAAAAGCGTACGTAGAGCATGCGAGACGGCGTGCTGGATGCCGAGTCGCTATTGCTTGATGTACATTTATTAAGAGTATTGATAGAGGGCCAGTGCGGCGAAGACGATTTGTAAAAACTCCAACTTGGCACAACAACAGGCGTTCCATTTTCAGGGTGTGGCTACCTGACCCAGCCCATCTAATCTCAGTTGCTGGCATTCTCTCATAATCTGACCCCCAACGATTGCATTTCGACACTTCACCAGAGACCCCACACCCTTCACAAAATGACGGCCCTAAAAAATAATCTCGCGATATTCGCTGCTGTAGCAGCCCACCCCACCCCTCCCCGATCCCTTCCAAACGTTTCGTTCGACACCATACCATGCCGTCCCATCTCTGCCCCTCCTTCCCCCTCCTCACCCCTTGCAACTTACACACGACATTCCAACCCATCCCATCCCATTCCATCCCATCCCATCTCATCCCATCCAATCACATTCCCTCCCATCCCATCCCATCCCATCCCATCCCATCCCATCTAATCCCATCCCATTCCATCCCATCCCATCTCCCCCCTTCCATTCCTACCCGGCCTCACCTCAACGTCGGCTGCATGTCGACCCGCTTCGTTCAACGCCCCCTGCAGGACCCTTTTCTCGGCGTGGGCCACCAACAAGTCGTTGGGGACCTTTTCGCCAACACGCGCCATCGTCAGAGATATCGGATATACCGAAGGGACGCGTAACATAAGAAAACAAGGGCAACAAAATAGAGTCAGTCACTGTACGGATGTAGTGTCGAAATGTGTCTAACTCAAGGGCCGTGAATATGGCCGTCGGAGGGAGTCATCATCGGCATCGGGGGGGGGGGGGGGGGGGGGGGGGTGACCGGTTTAAAAAACCGTGGGAAAAAAAGGCGGCGGCTTCAGGGGGCGCCGGGGATATAGCACTGGGCGGGCCGAGAAGTGGTCACACAATAAAAATCGCGACAGGGCTCGAGAGGACAGCGGGAAGCTGGCGCTGCACCGTCCAAATCAGCGGCCGATCGACGAAAATGCGTCAATTCGACGGCGATGTCGTTTGTATCAACCCACGAGCACCGACTAATACCCTCGTCAACTAACTTCTCCAATCGATCTGCGGTGTGCAGCACTATAACCCTCAGTGGTGGAACGACCGTGAGTGTACACCGCTGGGCTATTAACTCTCTTGGGGACTTCCTAGGGAGGACATGAACGGCTATAAAGTGACGGTTACATTCAACGGCCACTGCGAGATTGGAGGATGATACATACAATGGTCGGTGCCAGAGATTCAATTCAAGGAGTTGTACAGCACAGGCGCAACGTGTGATCCTACCCGTGCCGCTATAGTATGCGCTCACGCCGCCCGTAGACGGCTGATAACACAAAAAAATGTGTCACTAATCTGGTTGCTATTTTTGGGCACCAAAGGGGTGAATAGCACATATTGGGCATACTCGTGCGTAGGGAACCCTCGAGCTCTCTCTGCGGTGATGGGCCGAGCGGAATCAGCGCGGACGAGGAAAGAGGTACTGGAGGTACAGTAGACGATGGCACAACCGATGGAAACATCGCATCCTAACTTTAGGAGCTGAAAACAAAGGTGAAGTGTGTCCCCCCCCCCCATAGTTTTTAGAGCATAGGGATGACGCTTCGTTTTGAGGAGAACAAGTTCGGCGGCGAAAGGGCCAAAAAAAGCGAAGCGCACGCCAGGTAACAGTCCAGTCACAGCAAAAAGAAACTGGCACTGTTCGTGGCTGGAGAATATTTGCACGTCACGGCTAACTCCTCTAGAATAAATAGAGCTCTAAACTAGGGAGGCCTAAATAGCAACATGGTTCTCCTTCACACGAAGACAAAACAGCACTTGATGGAGACACTCTTCTTCAAGTAAATCGGTTCAAGCAAAACACAAACCACATTAATAACATCTACATCTTCTACTGCACCGATATGAGGCGAGCGATGCTGCGCCAGTACACGAGCAGCCTGCACCCCTTGCGTGGCAGCGCGCCCAACGCCCATCCGAAACGGCACGCTCAACGCTCGGGTTATCAAGCAGCAAACGCCTATTTATTTGGGTCTGGGATGCGAAACGCTCTTTCCACTGTACCGTGCTGGAACTATATAGCAAGGCTACCCTGAGGGGGGCAGTGAGAGATGTGGTGGGCCTTCGGCAGCACGCGGTCGGAAACGCACACCCTGGGCCAAATTCGTCCGAGTTGGACAGTGCACCATCTGCAAAAGATTATCGGTGTCACGACCTCTTAGTTGCCACGGCACGTCCACATATTGCCAACGAAACGCATAGCATCAAAAGGCCGCTCGACTGTCCACAAGATGCATACATCGTAGGCGGTGTAGATCAAACAGCCGCTCCGATAGACCAAACCCGCAACGGGCAGCAGAAGCAGGTAGGGCATCATCGCAAGCTCCCCTCTTGAAGCAAGATGTATTTTGCCAGCAGACTAAAAAAATCTCAGCGCAAAGGCTGCCTCACCTCGTCAAGCTGGCGCTGAAGAGCGTCCACCCTGGCTTCGAGATGCCTTGCTCGGCGGCTGGGTCGGCATCGAACGCAACAGGCAAAATAAAGCACGCACCAGGGGGGCGGGGGAAAGCAAAATGTCTGCGGGTGGAGGGACCGTTTTCTACAAAAGCGTCGACGTAGCTTCAGTATCACCAACGTCAAAATATGTCCAACACGCATCGGCGACGAAGTAGCACCACACGCATCTCAAGGCATTTGACGCTGGCATTTGACGCTCATGGTGCCCTGCGCTGGCTTCATCGCGCCAGAGGAAAATCCCGCGATCTAGTATAATCTCTAGTTTTTCTCAGCTTCATCATCGTAAATCCCAACAACCGATGACCGCCATCTAAAACCGTTCAACGTCCTTAACCAATTACTGATACTAACACAACCGAAAGCTCCAACTTCTTTGCATCTAAGTACCCTGCTGCGTTTCCCTAGTATAAACCTCCCGTTTTTCTCAGCCTCATAGCTAAATCCCAACAACCGATGACCGCCATCTAAAGCCGTTCGACGTCCTTGATCAATTCCTGATACCAACACAACCAAAAGCTCCAACTTCTTTGCATCTCAGTACCCTGCTGCGTTTCTCCAGCGACCTGCGGTGACACCCACGATGTGGTCAGCGCTTTCCCGTGACCTCCAAAACTCCCGCATCTCCACCGCACCAGCTCGGTTATCATGCCCAGCTTTGCCAACATGGCCCCTTACACTAGGCCCCACAACACTATATTCCTACGGCAATGAATGGCAATGAGTACCCCCCCCCCCCCTCCTCTGGAATGTCTGACGACGAAATTTCGGCGCTACGTACGACCAACTGCATAATTGATTGTCCGTCCGTTCTCTTCCCGCTGAGAACACCGCCGAACCGCAGGCAGCACTCACGACTACCGAGCCGGCTTACCTTTCTTCTTCGGCGAGTGCCCCCGCTGCCGCGGCTCTCGTCGACATCTCGGCGCCCACACTCTCTGCGCGGTCCAGACGCTCGCGGAGGCGGCGCGCTTCGTCCACCGCGCCGCTGGAGTGATCCCTCGATCGGCGGAGACTTTTGAGCTCGCGCGAGGCGTCAGCCAGCCTTTCTCGGGTGGTTCGGAGCTCCTCCTGAAAAACGTGTGTATCGTGCGTTTCACTTTCAGTGTTTGTTTAGTGTTTTATGCTGGCGTTCCGCGAGTAACTGTGCTGGAATCTGCCGTGTGGCGTGTCCGCAACATTTCTACATTTTTAGTGTTTTTGCCCTCGAGGCGGTCAGGAGTTTCGCCGTAGGCAGCCAAAGGCGTTTTTTTTCGTTTTTGCTCATACCTCTGGACCCTGTTTCTAATCCTCGCCCTGCTTTTGGGTGCTTTTGAGATCCAGGCCGTAAAGAAGGTTTCCCCTCCCCGCTACGGCGCGTGCCTCGGTCAACTTCCATCGCTCGTCGGACCAAGTAAAAAAAATGCCCACTCGCGCCGTACCTAAATACTCACGCGATTTCCGCTAGGTATTCCCAATCAGATGTCAGATACAAATATTCTACAGCCGGAGTCCAAGCAAAAACCTTACGGTGCCAAGACTTCGAGGATAATCCACGGCAACCACCTGCATCACGTTAGTAGGGTAGACGTACCTGGGACACTGTGCCCGTACTGTGTGATGCCGCCGAGGCAAACGGTGAGGGTATTGCGAGCCGGTTGTATCTTATGTCGCGCGGGTGTTTTCTTCGTTTTTTCCGCGTCTTCGTCAAACAGCCATGATACAAAAAACGATGCTCGGGCGACGATTGGCCGCCGCTAACGAGGGCAAGGACCCAAACGACGGCAATCCATCGCGCACCGTAACTCCAAACACGCTGCCTTTGTGCATACCATACAAGATAAGACGGGTATCTCGTGGGGTGGGCGGACGGGTACACGCACGGGGGCACCACCATGTGGGCAAGAACGGGTACGCCTGCGGCTCGAGCTGAACACACACCCACAGCACTTGCTTCGCCCGACTCCATGCCGGGCACGTCCTCCTCAAAACCGCGCACCTTGATCGTCGCTTCGCACGCAACAACAAAATAAGAAAAGACACCCCTACCCCCACGCCCCACCCCCCTCCCTCACTCATGGAAAACACACCTTTGTGGCCTGCAGCTCCAAGAGGCGGTCGGCCATCTCCCGGCAGACGCCCTGCGCTTTCGCGGCCTTGTCGCAGAACAAAATAAAAAGCAGACGCGTAATTGACAAAAACAGGTAAGCGGCGACGCGAGGACAACTCACACCACGCGGGGCGGGGGTGCAGCCACTCCGAAAAACACGATGAAACCCCCTCTGCACCATTGATGCGGTACCCTCCCCCCCCGCCCCCGAAATACGTATTCCTCCACCTAGATCAATTTTACAATTGTTACCACCCCCTCGCCCTCCGTGCCTGGTCATACCCGTGCAGGAATTTTGCGTACGCTCGTTGAGTCACTCTTCCCGCAGATTGTGGAGGCGGCCGATCTCTTCTCGTCTTTTCGAAGACGATTTTTGTTAGAAAGCTACCGTACCGGCGCAGGCCATGGTGCGTACACCTACCGTCTCTCCCCGAACTGTGATGCTATCGGAGGACAGACAGCACCGGGGACACATCCAGCGAGAGCAAGCAATGCCGCCTTATAGTGGTAACGGCTTTATTCCTGAGCTCCTCACATTACGAGCTCAACACCTCGCCCGAGACATGTTCTGTTCGAGGAAACCGACAAATATTTCTATTTGCTATCACGGGGGACCATATGTAAATAAGTAGGACTTACGTAAATAAATAGGACCTACGTTAAACACAAAAAACTATTAAAACATATTTCCCTATTTTTACCAACACTCTTTGATCCCTTATTTTAATATGGTCCCTCGTAATAGTCCTGAAAAAAAGTGTACCACTGTAGAAAATGAATCATACCGTTGCGGGGGACCATAATAAATAGGACCAAATGTTGTTAGTAAAAACAAAAAGGCGTAAAAGTATAGGTTTTTGTGTTTACCGTAGGTCTTATTTACTATGGCTCCCCGTAAATATCGGTAGTTGGTTCACTTCAGGAGCTCAACCGGTCAGACTTTTCTTTTGCCGCAGAAGGCAAAAACTAACTGATACCCCTACGTACTCGTACCGCGGGATGAGTCGCGGTGCGAGATGACCACGCACCCATCGATGTGTGATACCATACCCTCTCAATTTAACGCCTCTATAGTCCTCACGGAGCCGGCGTTCCTCCCCATGCGCTCCGTCCCTACCGCTGACACGTCCAGTAGGCACGATGCCAAAACAAATATAAACACCTGCCAAACAAACAGTGCCCGTCCGTCCTCTTCTCACCTCTTCTTGCAATCGCGCGACCTTCACCCTCTCGATGTCCGCTTGCGCGCGCAATGCATCAAGCCCTCGCTCGCGGTCCAATAGCTGTTTGGCGCGAGCACACGCGACGAAGGGGGGCGGGGGGGCAAGGGTATCAGAGCGTGTAGTCCATTTTGTATGTTCTTCTCGGCAGCAGAGGGGAGTCGCCTCCTTTTTGGTGGGACGAATTTCTTAGAATTAGTGTTTTTGTTGTTGCAGCAGCAGCAGCAGTGAAAGGGTTAAGCTTTAATGCTCCAGCCATTCAAGGCATCCATCCCGCATTCCTGTTCGGCGGCAAGGGGAACAACGATCCAAGTTTGCTTGCGACTGGGGGGGCGTTGACGCTTCTGATCGGACACGGACGTGTTTGGCAAGCAACCAAAATAGGAGAGACGTGTCGAGAGTGGCAGCAGCGCGGGGGGGAATCCAATACAAACAACAACAACAGCAGCAACAGCAACAGCAACAACAACAACAGCAACAACACCAACACCAACAACAACGACAACAACATCAACAACCAAAACAACCAAGACAACAAAAACAACAACAACAACAACAACAACAACAACAACATACAGTTCCTAGAGTCACAGGCCGTGGCCGCCGCCGCCGACAGCTTCGAAAACAATATCGTATTCACCCCCCCCCCGCGGATTTCGACGGGAGCGAGCCCTGTTCGCTGTGAGTGCCCGATGCCTCGTCAGTGTTCGACACCTCATTAACATCTGAAACCTCGGTATTTCCCGACGACGTCATGTAGGTGCTCGCCGCTGAGCCCCGCCCCGTATCGCCCCCTCCCCGTACCAGAGGTGACCATGCCCTTGCGCGCTTGAGGCGAACGAGACACAGCGAAGCGAAGGCCACACCACCATTGCAACGCAACAACGGAAAAAAATACTTCTGCCCCCCCCCCCCCCCCAAGTCCGCCTCACACGCGCCGAGAACTTCTTAGTACTAGCGATGCAGCTCACCCTTCATGCGACTCGCCGAACACCCTCACAAAGCGCTCGCGCTTGTAGGTGCCCCTAGACAAAATGTCCTTGCCTGCGTCGCGTAAAAAACCCGACATGCTACCGTCCCGGCCATTGAAAACTAGGATCCGCGAGGGTCTATTGCCGTCATACGACTACGGCCACTGCACTAATATCGCGTACAAGCACCCGACCTCGCGCGCAACGAACCCCCATTCTCATTGAAAACCCGGATCACAACATCGGACCGCGCAAGTTCAAGCAGGTGGGCTCTCTTTTTCACTCTGGATGGCTGGAAATATTCACTCAGGAGGCGGCGCGCAAGACTCAGACAAAGTTGCACACCCAGCACAGATCATCGACTTCACAAATGGCTGCCATGACACATACCCTGTATGATCTATTAGACCTACTCAAGGGCAGATATATTTCCTGCATCTGTTTACATGCTACTGTCCACGAATATATATCTCCTGTTGTCCAGGCGCGAGCCGCTAACATTCTGGCGATGATCTAGGGCATGTTTCATGGGTTAGATCTGTACTCTATCAGAATCACTCGAAACGACAGCCTCATAGCGCAGGTAGGATTGACTGCCTAGATCGTGATCTATCCGACGCCGGAAATACTTACAACGATTGGCGTCATTCCTTGTATGACGAAAGCCGAAGGAAGGGGGGGCGAGGGGCGGGGAAAAAGCGTACTCATCTAAAGTTGCTTGCCTTAGTCATTTGACCATTGCACCACGACCCCTTCGCAGACGAGGAGGCGGGGGGGGGGGCGTGTGGAGACATGGCCGGAAGCAACGAAACGACTGGATTGCACACCGTCCCGCGTTAGACTTTTGGGTTGGTATGGCAACAACATACCACCAGACAGGGTACGGTCTCGGGATTCAAAAAGGCTCTTGTGTTGCGTCGCGAAGCCAGAGTGAAGATAGGAGGAAATATACCCGGGCGGGGGGGGGAGGTGTACTCGATAATCATGCATGGCCGTAGTCGTATGACCATAGACCCTGGCATCCCTGCAATGCCGGGACGGAGCATGTGTCGGGTTTTCACCGACCAGGGGGGAGTACTCTAGTCGACGCTGTTCGTGATCTCGAACCTCAAACCCATCTCAAACCATTATCAAACCCACCATCGCCGGTCTCCTCTACGTGAAACGAAAAAAAAACAAAATTGAAGAGGCGATGGCGGTGTTTCTCTTCCGACGCTAAAGCTAAACTTGGTCGTACCTGGTTTGCCAGTCGAGACTTCTCTTCGCGCTGGTCCTGCAAGGCGGAGGTGAGTTGGTCGAGTCTCGCCGCGCATTTTTCGTTCTCCTCCACGAGGTCGTCGCGTTCCATGGAGATCTGCTTTTTCGGTGGCGGGTTTCCGTGGGTGGGCCGATTGAGGTTTCGAATGTTTTACAACGGTAGGGGATGAAGACAGATACACGATATCGAAGAAAGGTATAGAGAGGTGCATATAGAGAGTAGTTGGTTAGTGTTATCATATGTTGCGTCAGGAGGCCTCACCTACTACTACTACTACTCTACTCAGTCAGCGCTAACTGAGTAGAGTAGTAGGCTATCCCATCTAACAAAACCGAGTAGAGTAAATCCCCTTCTAACAAAAGCAGAGTACAAGTACTAGAAGTGAAAAAAAACAAAAGGCAAACGAAAAAGGCGTGTGTTGTCGTCCTGTGCCCCCGGTGTATTGGCGCGCGCAGGGTCTGCGGCACAGCAGCACACGCCATATCTCGCCGCGGGTTGTCGTGAGCTGGCTGATCAGCTGCCTGCTGTATTTTCTTCCTTGCACAAGCAGGTCTCCATCCGCACGTTTCGAAATCCGCAAGCAAACCAGCCACATGTCGAAACATCGGCGATACATACAGTTCGCGCGATCGAAGTATTCCACGCAGCCTGCAAATACGAGTTTCGACGAAATTCTCGATCTCACAGCTGTCGTTTTTTTTCAATTTGTTTTCCTCTATATACCTACATGCCAAACGGGCATCGTGAAAGCTTCAAGACGGTCAGCACCGTAAAATACCCAAAACCTAAACAGACCAGAACCGAGGAAAACCCAACAATTAAACAGAGGTACGGCAAGCGAGGGGGACTCCGGCGGCCGCTCTACAGGGCGGCAGGACGGGCCGAAGCATCAACATACGCTCGTCCCCGCTAGCAGAGCCCCGACGAGCGTGTGTAATGCACGACATGTCAACATATCCCGCCTCTCCTCAGTTAAAACGGCCTTGAGCGCGCGGCACTCTATCCTTGAGCGCAACCTCCGAGAAAATGGGATATCAGCGAGAGAGGGGGGCATTTTTCGGTTGCCACCGCAGTACTTACAGCCGGGCGTAAGCCGAACTGCCCCGCAGGCGAAACTTGGCCCCCAACAAAAGCGAGCGTAGGATGGGGGGAAAGGCAAAGCCGTAGCCTTAGGTGCTGCTGCAAGTAGCGCGGCAGGCCGTACCTCTTGGGTGACCTCCAGCTGCTCCTTGGAAAGTCCCTCTGCAGCCCACCCCGTCTCAGCAAGCTTCTCGAGTGCGGACTCCAACGCTTCAACCCTGTCCCAATGATCGCGCGCGTGCGGGGGGAGGGGGGTAACCATCAAGCAGCGGCGCCTGTCAACTCTGTGTGGACCTCTTGGCTATGATGGCCCTTGACCCGAGGACCCTTGAATGGATGACGCCTTATGCTACATGTATTTAATACTACTGAAGGAGGAACTCGCTCAAAATACCAATATTCACATTACGTAATGTGTCTTGGCTTGGGACATAGTAATCAGAACCAAATGTGATTGGTGAAAATATTGAAATACATATAATTTTGTGTATGTTATGGGTCCTGATTACTATGGTTCCCCGAAATAGGAGACTGACGAATGAATGCTCCGGTTTGTCCTTGAAAGGGCCACGCAACGGCAGCCAAAAGGATTGCCCGAAAAACGAAGGGTGGCTAATAGCGAACTGAAGAGAAACCACGGGAGCGGACAGCCTTACAAGCACGACATTTCACAAAACCGAGCACGGCCTCGAGGCCACGGCAACGCCCAAGCGGGCCCACCGAGACCTACCAGGCACCGACGACAAGCTCTGCAAGACCCTTGTGATCCTCCTCCGCCCATAGTTTTGCTTAACTCGTATGTAAGTCTAGCAAGCCTTGGCAAACTCTCTAGCTACAGTTCTAGCAAGCTCTGGCGAGCTCCAACAAGCTCTAGCATGCTCTACACGTAGTAGGTTAGGCCTACAACTACTTTTACTTCAATTTTTGCAGATTTCCGCGGTCTGGCTGTGTTCGCGTTGAAACACATAAAACAAAAAAGGGGCAGCACAAAAGCGAACACGCACGGCGCCACTATATACTTGTGTCCTGCCACGCCATGCCACGCCGTGCACCCCGACGCCGCGCACCCCAACCCACACCTCACCTCTGCTCCGCTTCTCGTCTACCCTCTTCCAGGCCTTCTTCCCGCCCGCTCTCCCACCCGCCTTCCTCCCCCTCAGCGGCGGCGAGCTCGAGCTCCCGGGCGCGCTTCTCAGCTGCCTCGGCTCGCCGCTTCCACGACTCCACTGCCGCCGCTAGCCCTTCGGCCTTGCCCGCCCAGTCCTCAATCGCACCCCGCAGAGCCGCCGCCTCCGCCAGTGCCTCCGCTGCTGTGGCTGCGGCCGCCGCTCTCGACGTCGAGGCCAACGTGGCGGAAGCTTGGAGCTCGGCCTTGAGGGTGGCGAGACGGGCGGCGTGTTCCGCGCGCTCGTCGGCGAGCTCTCGGAGTGCCGCGGCGAGTCGCGCCGTCGCCTCCGCCCGATCGCGCTCGGACTGGCCGGTTGGCGGCAATCAGAGATGTATTGAGGGGAAAGGGAGGCGCGAGGGCAAGGCGAGGAGAGGGGGGGGGGGGGGGGGGGGGGTGTACTTCATTTTCATGCATGGCTGTAGTCGTATGACCATAGACCCTCGCGTCCCTACAATGCCGGGACGGAGCATGTTGGGTTTTCACCGACCAGGCAGGCATTGCTAGCACCAAGCGCGTGGGGAGGGGGGGGCGTACTCATGTGTTGCTTGCCTTAGTCATTTTACCATTCATCTCGCATCCTTTTCGAAGCGGAGCACCGTATTGGTACTCCTAATAGAGACACCTCCAACAGTTGGGGCGCTCATTACGTTGTTTCCATATATTACATAAAACGTTTTGCTAATATTTAAGCCACGATTGGGACCGTGCTGTAAGTTCCTGTAAACAAACAGTCGTTTCTTGTCTCAAGACTTTGGGTCGCTCGTGCCATCGCCACCGGAATTTTGTAGAGAAGGTCGTTGGTTCTCCGCCGGGCCGACAAGCCTATCTCCGGGAGCGTCTTCCTCTTATGCTTTCGGTGTTAAACCCACTGAGGGGGATGGGGGATACACAGCGGTAGGCGCTGTTCCAGTCGACGCAATGCCAAGCAAATACACCTTATTATGATAGGGAAACCCTCTCCATCTGCAGTCACCAACACAGCAACGGCGCCGCGATATACCCTCGAGCAGCCAAAACCCATCTAACAGGACCCTCTATCCCCCTCCATAAGCTCTTACGTTTCGCACCCTGGTAACGCCACCGGCTCTCACCTCCGCAAGCCTCTCTTCAGCCTCCCCGGCGGCAGACTCCGCTTTCACCCTAACTCCCGCCAACCTCTGCTCCGCTTCCGTCAAAGCCGCTTCTATTTTAGTACAGTGTAGCTCATTTCCAGCAGACTGTGCTCGCCATAGCTCAGCAGCAGAAGCACCGACGGCAGCGGCACCGGGCTGCGCGCCAGATAAGCAAGGCTGCGGTGGTAGTGGTTGACCTCGTCGCGCGGTGAACGATAATTTTAGGGTGTTGTGGTCATCATCATCATCGCAGCCCCTTACTGCCGCAGCAGCAACTAAGTCGGCCTGATGCCGAGCAAGGTCAACCTCCTTTTTCATAGCCGCCTGTTGATTCGTGTGCACGGGCGGCAGGCGACAGAGGGGGGGCGGGGGCGAGAAACAGAGCTACCTGCGATGAGGTGACGCTATCAACTATATCGCGCGCACATGAAGGGAACACCGCACTCGCCAACGTACGCGAATACCGTTCTAGAAATAGGCGGCGGCAGCGGCGGCGGCGGCGGCCGCGAGGAAAAAACTCGCCGTCTACGAGAGCTTTTCCAAAAGAGACTTCGTTCGGGCGCGTGGGAGGAGTAAATCGACTGTTCCCGTTGTCCACAACAAGGCGCAACGAGAAAGTCCCGGCACAGTTATTCTCGCCTTATCTTCAGCAAAGTCTGGAGGAGCGCTCGTACCGCCCTTTACGGGCTTTGTTGGATGCCCCGTGACGCATCTTACACTTAACACCAACACGCGCGATCGCTGTCCTTCCCCCTGTACGCCAGGTTTACGACCGTTTCAGCAAATCGTTTGCTTGTTTCCGGCTTTTTTCCACACGCGAAACTCAGTGCATGTTTTTTTCCCGACAACCTGCTCTTGACGATGCATCGGCGTGGTGCGCTCTTCTCCCCCATGGCTCAATTTCGTTTTTGCCAGTAGGGCTAGCTCGTTCCTTGACCTGGCTAAATAGCCCCGCCCCCCTTTTTTCATCAACTCTTCTCACTTCGACCACAACTTTTCCCACATCAGATCGTGCTACGTGTACGACACGCCAGCGCTTACCATCCCCTCCAATAGCGCCTCCCACTCGCGCCGCAACGCCCCCACCAGCTCTGGGAGCGGCGCCTCTCTCAACCCCTCCTCCGACACGCCGAGGGTGGAGGAAAGCAGGTCTCGTAAAGCCGAGGCCAGCGCTCCGGGCAAAAAGGTCGTCGATGACGATGATGGGTCTTCGCCGCGGTCCCGGTTCCGGTCCCTGTCGTTGTCGTGGTCGTTGCCTTGGTCGTTACCGCCACCTTGACGATGCGGGCCAGGCCTGGCGCTGACCTAGCAACAAACAACGGCATGGCAACAAAAACAACAAGAGCATTGCCTTAAACAACGGCAGTGCAACTAACTGTCGATGACCTAACGAAAAAATAACGGCATTGCAACTGACGCTGACGCAATACAAACAACGGCATTGCAATTGATGATGACTCAACAACAAACAACGGCAGTGTTTTAACTGGGGCTGACCTAACAACAAAAGCAACGACATCGCAAGGTCACAAGTCACCTGTTGCGCGCAAAGTCGAAAGTCGTGTGCCCCATCAAGGTGCCATACATATTCCACCCGGCGTGTACAGCGTACCGTACCTGGTCAATGAAGTCTGCGCATTTTTTTCATAATTCCCTGCACCCAAACTATTTTTCAAGCTTGTGGCTTGGCCTCTTTTCGAACACACTTGAGCTAAATAAAACGGCAAAAAAAAACGAGACGAAAACCGCGCTCTGGACATGACGTAAAACGGAACGCAACACAATGAAACGAAACGCAACGTGGTTCGTTTTTGTTTATGGTTCACGTGCAGTACGGGGATATGTAGCTGCCGGGGCCGGGGACGCGAAAACGGGGAATATACGCTCAGCCGAAAAAATAAGCGATGCGGTCCGCCCTGCCCCTCTTGGTGATTTAAAACTCACCCCTTCGACCTCCGATCGCTCGCATCGGCGTCCGCCATATGCTTTTCGCGGGCTCGCGCCGACGCTTCTCGGGGGAGGCCGAGAGTAACACGACGGAGAGTCGCAGGGGTCTTCGTCTCCACTCTCCGGGTCAAGGACGTCGCGACCGTTGCGGTCGACCGACCGACTACTACTACGACTGCGGGGCCTCGGGGGCTCAGGAGAGAGTGAACCCGAACCTGGCCGCGGGGCGGGAGAGGGGGACGCCTGGCGGTGGCCTGATTGACAACCATCGTTGGTGGCGGAAGACGTATCGGGGCCAGCCGCTGCCGCCGTTTGCCGTCGCCGTCGTGGTCGTCGTTGCCCCTCCTCCTCCTCCGCTGCCCGGCCGGCTCCTCGAACAAGCCGCAGGGAGCGCTCCAGCGCCGTGAGAACGTTGCGCCACGCCTCAGGCGTCAGCGGCGTTTTAAGCGGTGATGATGTGCCCAGGTGATCGTCCTCGTTATCGCTCCCTACCTCGCCCTCTTCGTCCTCTTTGTCCCCGCAGAAAGAGTAGTGCCCGCCGGCACTAACGTCGCCCACGCTGCCGGCCGCGGCGGCTGCACCAGACACGCCACTTTCGCGACGAGACCCTCCTGCGCGAAGACGCGCTTCCTTCCGTCGCATGCGCGCCTGCACCGATCGGTCAGAGGCGGCGATGATGTTCTCGTCGCGGAGAAGGGCGAGCAGGGCATCGTGCTCCCTCCGCCTCAGGTCACGCTCCAGCCGCCCCGAGGAGGTGCTGTGATAATGGAAATAGACAGAAGGACGAGGGCAAAGTCAAGACACCCCCGAGAACGGAGGGGCAGGGGGGGCGATTGGAATAGGGGACTAGATGATGCGAGGGACATGTTGTGGCCCCCACGACAGGGCTTATGCAACTCTCTCGCTCGACTGCCGGAGGTCAAAGGGGGTCATTGAACGTCATCATCAGAGGGGCCGCTTTTTGTCCTCTTTACTTTAATTTCGCCCCTCTTCTCTTCTGTTAACTATTTGTCTCTCTCTTACGCATCTACCTGCTGTATTTTTACCCATCATCTTGACTGTTCTCATTGAAGCTGTCATCCATATGTATGTCCGCCTCACAAGTGGTTCTTAGTAGGATGCAGCTCACCCTACATGCGACTCGCCGAACACCTCACGGCGCTTCGCGCTTGGTGCTAGCAATGTCTAGCTGGTCGGTGAAAACCCGACATGCTCCGTCCCGACATTGTAGGGATGCGAGGGTCTATGGCCATACGAATGCATACAGATCGAGTACACCCCCCCCCCTATCTTCACTGTTATAATCTGCTTCTCATGGCGATCTGTAAAGTACGCATGCTTGCCGCCGCGTGTTACTGTACCTGAGCAGAGAAGCCGCCGCAATTGACTTCCCACCCGCTCCACCCCTTTCCCTAGCCCCCAGGCTGTGCGGCCTTAACATCGACGGAACAGGGATTGGCCCGCCCCTGGGCACCAACAACGCCTCGTCCTCCGCATCCGGCAGAGTGTGCCCTTCGCCCTCGCCGTCCTGCGCGTCCATACCCCCCCCTCGTTCGCCGCGCTTATTGCCGTCGTCGTCGTCGTCGTCCTCATCTTTTTCTCGCTTCCGTCTTGCTTCTTCTTCTGCGCGCCACGCGTCGGCTACCTGGCCGTCGTCGCTCAAGGTCTCTTCCTCATGGCATCGTCCTCCCGGGGTGTTGCCGCGGCCAGTGCCGCCGCGCCCCACGAGCGCACGACGTTCCACCCCATCCCGCGCCCGTCGCACTTCATGAACATCCTTACAACCGTCGCGGGTACGCTCCTGCCAGACTCTCTCCTCCTCCTCCTCCTCCTCCTGCCCCCACCTTTCTCCCACGCCATCGCCGCCGAGTATGCCGACAGGAACTCGTTCGTCAGCGCCACCGAAATCGCCGCCCGTCGCAGCCCCTCTCCGCTTATAGTCTACCCGGGTCGTCGATGCTGAGGGTACTCCTTTTTTGCCCCTTTCTCCTCTCTCCTCCCCACTTCTGCCTCTGATGCCGCTGCGCTCGCTGCCCCGCCGCGGGTCGTCGTCTTCTACCCCTCCACCGCCACCGGCCGCCTCCTTGTCTGCGGCAGAGGTCAACCGGGACAGCTTGCTCAGCAGCTCCTCGTTGTCGCAGGCCAGGCGCGCAGCCGTCTCTCGCAGGTCGTCCATCTGCAAGCACACCGGGTGTTGCACATATATATCATAGAGCGCGTGAGGGCGTCAGGTCGAGGGTGCGGTCCCGTACATAAACGCGCGATGCCTTCCTCGCACCGCTGTGAACGGAAGGCACCCGTGTGAACGCAAGGCAAGGCCGAGCGCCACCCGTGTTTTTTGTCGGAGGCAGGAGCGCATCGCTACCGCAGATTACGAACGCGATACAGTTAGCAGCGGGATTCAAGACGAAGTATCCCAAAAAAGTGTCCGGTCTATTGACAAAACCGTTCGAAAAAAATGGAAAAAAAAAACAGTTGAAAAATATTTGCCACCGCCCTATTTAACTTGGTTTTAGACTACATTGAAGGATGGCAGTGTATTACGAATAACTTGGCACCGAAAACGAATCAGGCGATGACATTCGACCTACACGTGAATAGGGTGGGAACCGACAGGATGGCAGGATATTTTTTTATCTGCAGTTGATTTTCACGTCTAACGGAGGGTAAATATACGGGAAAACGTGAATTTGGGGGGGGTGAACGTATCTATCTCTCTGGGCAGAACAAATTGAAATGGCTGCAGATTTCATGGATGCCTTGCCCTTCACTAGGAGTTGGCGCAAGCGGCTAAACAAACCATGCTCGAATTCACGAGATAGCTGGCGAGAAATTGTGCTCAGAAGTTGGTGCTCTTCCTGGGAAACTCGTGGGATGAAAAAAGAAAAAACCTAACTGCAAGGTCATCGGGGCAAAAAACAAATTGCCTTCGTTGTATAGGGCTAACGGCGCCAGATCCGGGCGAGGCCGCATGTCTAGCTATTTCCATCACACCTGGTGCTATCGCGGCAGCGAAGAGCGTCTGTGGCCGTGCCTTATGCTGCGGGAGGCGAGTTCCCCCTTGCTTTAAGATGCGAACGCAGCATGACTCACTGCTGCTGTGTCACACGAGTACAGGAAAATGATGAGAATAACTACGAAACCGCTCTGTCCGCGAATATAAGGACGGGTTAATCATATATACGAACATAAAAAGGCCCTTACGTCTACGGACAGAGATATACGTATCGATACTTCGTGCATACCTCTGTCCCGAAATATAAGCATATTTTATTCATTGATTTTAAGTATAAAGTGGTGCTTATATTTCGGGACAGATTGGTACCAAGTCCTGGTACGAGTATTCATGTAAGTATGTACTTGTTCAGGAGGAGCTTGGAGAAGTGTCTCAGCCGCCGATTGTGGCCACTGACAGAATGATGCGTGTGCCAATCCAAGCCGCACACACCACAACAGTAGGTTGTACGTGAGCTAGAGCTTGGTCACACTCCTATGGACATTGCCGTCGGCCTCACAGAGTATCGGCGAGGTACATCCTGGCAACCCAAGAGATATGGTGGTGTACTGCTGCTGTACCACCAGTATACATACGAGGTATCATGCTGCAGCAGCAAGCAAGGTCAGCCTTCGACGTGATCCCCACGATGCGGGGGGGTAGCATTGTCGTACTGCCGGCCGCCAATCTCAAAGGGTCACCCGAAAAGCGTGATCTGCTCTCGCTCGCGCGTCTGCGTGTACGCTCCTACTCTGCGCCCCGGGCCTGGTCATGATGCGCATACCCAAGCAGCGAGAGCACAGCAGCAACAACGTGGCTGCCTCCGTGCTCCGTGCTCTCGATGCAGGGCTTTTGTTTTTATATTTTTTTTAGAATGCTGTGGTATGAACAGTTTTTTGTTGGTGACGTGTGTCTTTATTCGGCTTCGCGCCGAACCGAACCGAACCGAACCGAACCGAACCGAACCGAACCGAAACAAGACCGTAACGGAACCGAATCGAACCGTTGCAAATGAGCCCGGACAACATAGAGAAGCCACCTGACTGACAGCCTACGCTGCCACCGGGAAGCCAGGAAAGGACATGTCGCCAAGCGGCCGACGAGAACAAAACACGCCGAGCCGTGATGGCCCACCGAAACACGATACGCACGCCTATGGCTCTTTTCCCGGCGGGGAAAACTGCTGCCGCCCACAGATGAACGCGGCAGAATCAAACGGCGAATCGAGATGGGAGCCCATCGCTAACAGTCGTGCCCTACTATCGGTTACCAAGTATAGCAGTAGATTCTGCGCGAAGTAAGCGGGTGCTTGGCGTACATAAAATCACGAAGGTGGTTCAATGTCCCTGTGCCTTTGATGTCGTCAGACACAAGGCACATGTCAGCGAACGATCTCTTCCCCCCTCAGGAAACCACGCTGCCCTTTCAGCGCTCGACCATAAAGCACGACGAAGACAATGATACTAACCAGGGAAGGTAGACCACCCACCTCTTCTGAAGTGGCTGTCACCCCAGCCTCCGCCTCCCAGTTTCCGGTGGTTCTACCGCTCTCGCCGACTCCCTGCTCCGCTTGCGCCGCCAACGCGAGCAGGCGCCACTTTTCCTCTCGCCGACGCCACTGCTTCTCTATCAACTCCCGCTCCTGATGCAGCCGAAGGCAGCCATACACAAGTGGTCGGAGGAACAGCGTCGTGGGCGAAAAAACCTCATGCACGCCTTGAGTGTCGTACACTATATACGTACCATGCCGGCTTGAAACGCCGAGGCGCGTGCCAGCGAGCGGGGGAGGCGGGGACAGGGAGGGTAGCAACGACGTTTTCCGCTCGAAACGTCACACGTTCGTCTTTTAAACTGTCATAACAATAACAACATATACCAGGTACACCGTCAACAGGACGATATCTGGGGAAAGAGTAAAGTACCGCGGATCTCCGAGACTTCATCCCTTACCCCCTACACACAGGCTGCGGATCTCCGAGACCCCATCTCCTACCCCCTACACACGAGCGATTTCGAGGAATAAAAACTGCATGCTCATGTCGGGAAGGTATAGGAGCAGTGCAAGGCCCACCTCACGGCGCCAAACTACACACACCGGCGCGAAACCCCACGCACGACAAAACAAACACCGCATGGTATCAAAAGCACCGCTCACCTGCGCCGCCGCCGCGACGAGGCGATCATTCTCCGCGGAGGCCTCCTTTAATCGAGCGCCCATCTCCGCCATCGATGCGTCGGCCGAGCCGGCTAGAGCCTCCGCTCCCGCCGCCCGCTGCGCTAGAGCCTTGTTTTCCGCGCTTAGGGCGGAGACGTCCTGGCCAAGGGACACGACGCGGAGGTTCGCCTGCTTTTCGACGTGTTCGTCATGAAGGGTGGTTGTTGGCGGCGGCGGCAGGCAGAGAGAGAGAGGGGGGAGGGAGGAGGGGGAAGAGGGGGGGACGGCGGCAGGCAGAGAGAGAGAGGGGGGAGGGAGGAGGGGGAAGAGGGGGGGAGGGGAGCGGGTTTACATCGTGAAACATACCCAGAAGCCGCAATAATCATATTCGCTGATGCGCTGTATTGTAGGGAGGCAGCCCAGCCAGGCAGCTACACCCCCCCTCACCCCCCCCCCCCCCCCTCCCCCCGCCGACACACACGCTTGCGTAGATATTGCCCGCCTTACCGCAGACAGCTCCCTCTGCGCGCTGCTAGAGGCCGCCAATGCGGCTTCTCTCGCCTTCACCAGCTGGCCTTGTAGGTCCTGGAGCGGACAGTAGGGTCACGCACGGCGATGTCAGCGCGATTTACGGGAGTAAGAAAGGCGCCGACTTCTCTCCTCTCCGGTAGTGCAGAGTACCCGGCAAGGTAGGTTTGCAGCTATACTAACATATCAAAAAGGTGTTGCGGCAAAGAAAGGCAGATGGTGCCGCAGGCCTGGTTGTGGTTGGTGGACCACCGCACGGGCGTAGATTCCGGAGGTGATTCGTGAAACGTACGCACCTTAACGCATAACACCCCCCCCCCCCCTTCATGAAAATGGTGACGCGGAAACAGCGCCAAACAGCCACCACGTGCTGCGGAGCGTGCAAGCAAGCGTAGGGGTAAGCAAAAAACTAAATAAATAGTCCCAACACCGTGCTTTGTGTCAGTCGGTCCACACCGTTTAGCCCGAAACTATGAAGAGGCCGAAAACGCATTCCGCATCCCGCTGTCTTGATCCGGAATGCGACACGCCCCACCGTACACCTGCTAAGTAGCGCTACGAGTAGCGCCGCGGAGTATGTGTTTACTGGCGCTTACCTCTCGCGAGGCGTTCTCCCCCCCGTACATGACCTCTGCGCGAGAGGCCCGCTCCTCGAGGTCCTTCACGTTCTCCAGAAATGCCTCTTCCTACATTCACAGTGATGAAACCGACAACAGCAGCGGCGCGGGACAAACTCAGCAAGGACGCTTGAACGGTGTGCGTATGGTTCCAGGCTGTGGGCGGTCAACTCGGCTGCATGCACGCTCGCGTCGGTCGGTGCGACGCGGCCATAAATGGAAGCGGACACGGGGGACGCGTTCGACAAAGCGACATACACCCAGGGTGCCGTACTGCTAGGGTCTCTCCGTTCTGCGAAACAATATCAACAGAGCACTTTCGTTGTCGCCTGCCAAAGGCGGTTGCTTTCGCTCGCCGCGACGTCTTGGCGTAGCGCCACCAACTTTGTTTACTCAACAAACAAGAGCGTGCGACGGTCGATGTCCGATGACTTCAGATAACTAAAACGGCGATGTGAAGACACAGCAGGGCTCTCCGCCAAGTGTGCTGCGTGGGTATACCCGCCGGCAAAGCATCCCTTCTACCGTTTATTATCGCTTCCTTCTCACGGTTCTAAGAGCGAAAACCTAGCGTCTACCCCCCCCCCCCCTGCTCGACCCATCCCGTCGGCAACAAATCGAGTATATTTCGGCCTCCACCTGTGCTGCGGCCGCCGCTCTCGCCCTGGCGGCGTCTGCTACTGCCCTCGCCACTCGCCGCTCGCCGTCGCGTGCCGAGCTCGTCTGCGCCTCCACCTCCTTGTTGAGGTCAGCCTCGCGCTCCAACGTCTGCTGAAGGCGCTCCTCCAGCAAAACGGCGTGCGCCTGTTCATTTGACGGTGACAGAGCGACCATGACAAGGCGGTCGGGAGTCCATGGGACGGGGGGACGGGAGGAGGTGGGGCGGGGGAATGCCGGGACAATACATGGCCTGGGAAAGGTGCCCGAAGGACGTCGTACAGTACTCAAAGAGACAAGAAAACGTAAACAAACCCGCCCAAGAGCTTGAAAACGAGTTGTAGTGCGCACCGACCGTGTGTGTTAAGGGTGCAGTCAGATGAGTCTCTAAAAAACAAGAACCGGTAACACACAGGTATTTTTTCACTCCTTCCCCATCCCAAAGCACCTTGGCTTCCGTCGCTTCCCCTTCGGCCAGTTCCGCCCGATGCCCGGCTTCCCGCACCGCCGCCATGAGGGTGTCCTTCTCCGCAGCCCAGTCGCGGCGGCCATCCAGCAGAGCTTTTCGCGCTGTGAGAGCAGCACCTTCCTGTCGCCGCCTCTCGGTGCTGGCCTCTGTTTCGGGGGGACGGGGGAGGACACGAGGCGTCGGTACTACTGATAGCGAACGCTTCCGGGTTGTTGTTGCCGGTTTCGAGCTCTGGTAACAACCGCCTATGTCTTGGCACGGGCTGAGGAAATACATCTTCAGTTGTTGGGCCGACAAGCCCATGAAACCGATACCACCGCACCCAGCTCAGAACGTTTTGAAGTGAGACGCGCGAAATACGCCTGGCTCAGTGCCGTGGATGCAGGCGCCGCCGGCCGACCGAAGGCCAAGGCGACAGGTAGCCCCCGTCGCTCTATCTCTCGCATATCTTCTCTCTATTATGTCTAGAGGAGATTCAGGTTGGGTATTTTAACCCGTCGCACCAAACGTGCTCATACCTACCAGGTACGTGTATGCCCTTCACATGTCTTAACTTTGAGTTCAACAGAAATGCTCCGCGACGGTCGGCGATGGTTCGTTCGGGTTTCGGTTCAATCATAATCCAAGCATCGCGTGAACGATGTTTTTTTACCGGCCCTTTCCTTATGGTAAAATAAAACACAATGCGACAAGTATACTCAAGCAGACCCCCCCCCCCCCCTCTCTCTCTCTTTCTTTCTCTCGCTCCAACAGTACCTTCGGCCGCTGCTTTCTGCTGCCTGCGCTCGAGCTCCATCTGCTCTTTGTGCAGGCGTTCAGAGTGGCGCAAACGGGCGCGCAGACTCTGTCGCAAAGGAACGGACGGGTTCGGGACGGGAGACGGACGGAACATCGTTACGCGCAAGACGCAGAGCAACCAATCGGAAGCGGTGCGCGGGAATCTAGGGGGGTCGTTCCGCTGAGCCGCGAAATGTTCCGAAAAGTAAAAACCCTTCAGTTGGCAACAAACTCTCTCTGAATGCTGATATCTCCGCAGATTAGCGATATGTAGACTACCTCCCCCCCCCGGGGTTTGTGTTCATACGACTACGGCCATGCATGAGTCGAGTACGAGTACCCCCTCGCCCCCCCCCCCCCCCAGCCGCGCGCTTCACCAGTAGCCAGATATTCCTTCGCCCATCCGCTTCACAAATCCAGAACCTCGCTTCGTCGTATTATCGAATGCCTCTTACAGTACCCGAACGTATCGCCCTGCCACAACAGCAGCAGGAAACCCTCCTCTTCCTAGCTTGACCAGCACGCTCGGGCGACGCTGGAGCATCAACTCCGTTATACTCGCAAAAAAAACATATCCGCACCTCTGCCGTCGTGGTCTGCAAGTCCAGTCTCTCCGCCGCGGCCTCCGCCTTGGCCTCGGCTAGCGCCTTCGCCGCCGCCGCCTCATCCACGTCCCTCCTCATCGCGCCCACTCGCTCCTGCGCTGCGCGCGCCTCGGCCTTCGCCCGACCGCGCGCCACCTGGTGCTCCCGGTCCCGCCGTGTGCGGTCCCGGTCCTTCGCCTCGAGCTGCCGGTGCAGCACTTGCAGGTCCCGGATGAAAGCCTCTCGCTCCTCCTTGAAGCACGCCTGGGCTGTCGCCGTCGGTGTGTTGCGTCCTCGGTTCGTGCTTCCCCTTCCCCTTTCCCTCGACCCTCCTGCGTCCCTGTCTCCATCTCCGGCGGCCGCTCTGGGAGCTCGAGTTCCGCGGTGTTCGCGGCTGCCTTGCTCCTGTCGGTTGCTTCTGCCGGTGGCGGCAGGTGACGAAAGACATCTCGCTACCTTGCCGCCGCCGCCGCCGCCACCCTGTGATCGCAGGAGCGCCCGGCCTCTCATCCAAGACTCTGCGCTCGTCGACATGCAGCTATTATCATCGAGATGTGGCGGGAACACACGAGGAGACGAACCCTCCTTTGGTCCGTCCTTGTCATCTTCATTATCATCATCATCCTCGTTGTCGTCGGCATTGTCGTTGTCGGTTGCAGCAGCCGGTGAGGTGCCTTGCGGTCGCCGGCGTTCCGCGGGAGGGCTACGGGCGGAGGAGCGTTCCAGCAGTCGCAAGCGCTGTCGCTCCAGTATCCTAGAGGCCACCTCGCCCTGAGGTACACCCCAGAGGTGTATCAGGGAAAAACAAATTAGGGCAAGGTCAGAAGCCAGAAAAAAAGAAGACAGAGGAAACGCAAAACATGCCATACTGCGTAACGCCTGGAAAATAACCACCACGAAACCGTCGACTGCTTCAGCGCATAAGATGCGCGAGTGAAAAAAACGAGAGCAAGGATTGCAAGAACCACGGCCGGCTTCTGTCGTGTGCTACGCGGGGTCGCAGATGTTTCGCAGTGAAGGGCTACTACTGTGGCCCGTCGGTAACGACACCGCCATGTGGAAATTCTCGCTCGCGGGGCACGAGAGCAACGCCTGAGGAACTACACGAGTCGAAGCAGCTATTATAAGCGACGTGAACGTCGAACTCTCATACGCAAACTTCAGGCGCAAAGGGACATCCGATGCATCTGAAGACAGTATTCGGACGACGGCGCACAGCCGGCGATTCTCGTAGCATCTCGCGTGGGATGTCCACTTCGGGCCTTGCCTGCTCCTTGGTCCGCTGGAAAACGCTACGAGTACTACCCCCTTTGGAATTCATACCGGGTTCGGAGCGTGTCAACGCCGCTAGTACACCCCCCCCAAAATCGCATCATCGCGGATGCTCAAACCTTTGAGTGATAGAATAGCTCACCTGCGTGAGCTTGGGCTCCCACTGCTTCCACGCCTGCAGCAGCACACGCCTGCGCAGATAGCCCACGATGACGTCCACTGCCGCCCCGAGACGAGCGGGGCCAGGAGCCGACGCCGGCAACAGCCGACTAGAGGCGGGGCGCGGCCTTCTGGTCGTAGGCGCTTGCATCGCGCTGTTGTTTTATTTATACCAAGCTCAACACCTTGCCCGATTCCCTATCGCCGGAGGCCGTCCATCCAAATCGAGCGATAACGTAGAGAAGCGTTTAGTCCACACCAATCGTGGTCCCGCTCTAGGCCTTGGGCGGAAGGAGGAGCAAAAGACTGCTCGCAATCACGGCCGGTTGCTGCCCAAGCTTCGGTTTTCGGTCGGCGTCCCTGCCGCCATCGGCGCTCTGCCACCATCGACACGAGAAAGGAAAGAATGGAGGGTAAGGGTAGGCAGAGGGAGACAGATAGGGAGATCAGATACCCATTAAGTAGAGAAGTCACCTGTGGTGTCGGAAATTGATTGCTGCACGGCCTCGCGGGAATCGACGCACGGGTTTTCAAAGGGCGAGGAAAATCGAGACAGCGTGATAACCAATGCAAGAATGTTGCAGCCTTTTTTACGTCACGGCGAAGCTCTTAGTATGTACCGCGAGATACACGCTTCGGGTGGCCGCGAAGGTTGTCGTACCACGCTGTTCCGCCGACTGTTTGTGCCAAGAAAGCGGTATCCCAGCTGCCATGGAAAACGAACGATGTTTCCTCGCGAGCTTCAAATCCAATAAATAATACCGGTACCCAGGTATGATGCTAATAATGTCGATCCCCGGGTTGAGTTCTAGAGCTGCAGACTGTTACGACTGTATTTTAATAGCCCAAACAGCAGTAACAGCTTCACGTAGTGTTCTATGGTTTTGTCCCGTGCTGTTGTGGCACCCTGGTATTATATACCTTGGTACGTAGTGAAAATATGAACCAATACTCGTACCGTGCTGCCAGCTGGTAGCTGAGATTATGGCGAATCGCGCTCGAGTATACTAGTATAGCTCGAAGACGGCTGTCATCGGGGGGGGGGGGGGCTTCTGGCGTTGCCAATCAACGCGTCACCCAAGGTTCCATGGGGCACAACTGCTGTTGTAGCTTACCACGCTGTGCCAGCTGTGCCTATGTCGTACTACTGCTGTTGGCGAAATACTGCAATGCCACAGGCAGAACCTACGTACCAGGTTTTATAGTGCCAGGGCTAGCACACCAGGTATGTCCCAGGTGCCAGGGTTAGGGTTTCCTCCAACAGCAGTACCAGCTAAATCATACCAGGGTACCAGGTATCGGGTACGTTGTTATTGTGCTCGTCACCGTCAACCATTCAGAGGAAATACAGGCCGCGTACAGGTACAGCACTCTCGTACTATCATACGGTATCATAGGTGGAAACGTCGGAGCCAAACATGAACCACCATCAGCAGGACGAGATACGGCTGTGGAAGTTACGTAATCGTCCATTGCAGACGCCGGCGCGCTGTCGTGGAGCGCGGTTCGAGGCACGACGGAGTTACTGCTGTACGTACGATACGTTTCTGTACGTACAAGGCACTACGTTCAAGCACGTTCTTATCGTAGTCGATCTCACGTCTCCAAGCGATTCTGGGAGGTGATTTCGGGCCTCAAACTCCCCGTGGGAGAGCACTGATGTGACAGTGCAATATACTCTCTTGAGTTTACCGCGATGCCGTGCTCTTTTCATCCCACCGGCTGTACGGTAGTGGCTGCAGCACCGGTCTTTCGTCCTCCAGGCCAGGCCGGGTACAGCAACACACAACAGCAGTACAAGAGAGGACAGGTCGTAACGGCCGAAAAAAATCCAAACCAAGCACAGCAAACGCTATAACAGGCCGACCCCATCGGCGTCTATACCTTTTCCGATACACCCCCCTCACTTACCTGTGGCTTGGGGCAGGCTCCCGGATAACACAGGAGACGCTGTAGGCGCTCACACGGTATGGCCGTATCACACGGTCACACCTGCCCGCATGAACAACGCCTCCGTATGCGGTGGAACTCCAAAAGATTGAACATGTTGTGCAACCTACTGCACTCCAGTCTACAACCTTGTGGCACGTGTTCGAACATGGCACCCGTCGTTGCCGAGGCCACGGGTGCGGCCGTAATGGCTCTGCTTCTCTCTGTGTCGCCTACGATGACGATGGGTGATAGGCAAAGCAGCGGCAATGGCGCGTTGCAGCCGCAGCAAGGACAGCGACTCAAGGTGTTGGCGTGGGGGCGACGCGGACTTGGTAGCAGCAGCAGCAGCCAGGTGGAGGTGGATCCCAACCGCCCACCACGCAGCGGAGCAGCAGCAGCAGGAGGAGGAGGAGGGGGAGTAGCGGAGGAAGCTACTGACTATCCTAAGGATCGAGTGGTGGACGACTCATGGACGCACGCAGCTTTCCGGGCGTTCCACGAGATGCGTGCGGGTCGGCCTCTGTCGACGTTGGTTCTTGACGAGGAAGATGAAGAGGAGGAGCAAGATGAACAGGGACCGTTGAGAGGAGTTCGACGTCTTGCATCAAGGCTCACAAGGTGCGAGGTTGACTTGACGAGGGGGGTCTCTGTGTTTCGGCGAGCGCCCGGTACGTTGAGAAGCGAACCCTGGAGAGCTGAAAGAGCAACATGAGTGCATACACGTGGTAGTAGTTTAGCATTTTGAATTCGTACGAGACGTAAGATGTACTGGAGTCTGCAGGCTGGGATGAGTGGGGTGATTACAGGTTACAGATCCCACGCGCTCCTTTCTGTCCTGATGTCTGATGTCCCAATGCGCCCATATGTTACAGTAGTAGGTTGGGCCATGCGGAGGACTACTGCTGGCAGCGGGGAGTGTGTGCCGCATATATCATGCGCAGCTCGTAGCATGCTTCTCTTAGGATGGGGTACCCACCTTGTTACTGTGATGGCTGTTTGTAGTGGAAGTCCCAGCAGTAGGAGTCAGTCCTCCGTGATCCACAGTATTACTGTATCATAGTATGTACGAAGCTCCGTATTCGTACCGATTACGTAGCTGGTACTGATACACTGACATCATATTATACGTACGAATAACACCAGTACGCGATTCCAAATACTGGTAATGGCAATCACGGTACGCCTGGAAGTCTCGTGGTCGAGTCTACTGCTGCAGTCTAGGCCTCCAATGCCTTTGGACTTGTCGGGAAGCGTGTAATAGTATGCGAGAGGAAGTGTTGCCCCTGAAAAGGAAAGCGGAAGGAAACCTCCAAGACTTGCAGACTGGGCACCCTTTACTGTAGTACCCTTAGCCTTTAGGTCGGACGCGATTGCTGCCCATAAGGTCGCAACACCAGTTATGCTTGAAGATCGTTATGTTTACCTTAAGACCCGACCCTTGCCCATCCAAGCCGGGCACATCATCCAAATAGAAGATCCCTGAAAATTAGAAAGCGTAAAGGTAACGAAAAACAGGTGGGAAACGAAAACGAGGGGCCTAGCCATGTCTGGGCAATTCCCGACTGACGACCTGCAGCAATACCTTACAAGCACACAAAGCACGGAAGAAGACGCACACCCGGCATAGTATAGATACTGCACCGGCAAAGAGCCATGTAATACGTACGTCACATACTGCATCAACATACTTTGTCTGCCTTGTGATACGGCAGTTTCCTGTCTATTTAGACGACAGAAGGTGACCAATCCGATACCCTAGACTGCTGTTCACCCGCAGTGGAGAGTTGTCCTTGTCTGAAGATGGTGTGCTGCTTCAATGAGGGCACATCGTGTTTTCTCTCTGCCATCATGTATTCGTACGATGCCGCCAACCGCGTTACACCCTGCGTTCCTATCGTGCCTTACATGCAGATCGGCTTGGGGCCGAACGGATGGTGATGCAGGCGAGCAGCGACAACAGCAACAACAAGGCAGCCAGCTTGGACAAACAGCTGCCGGGAAGGACGCACGCGAAAGCGCAAGCACGCACGTCGGCAATTCCACGGGAGAGCAAACTCCGCCCGCTTGTTGGCATATGCGAGGGCGCCTCACCAACGCCGCCACCGGCCAGACAATCGCCCTGGTGGAAGGGGTGGAGTTGTCTCGCAACCTGGCCTTCGAAACAGCGCAAAGCGAGCGGGAAAAGCGCAGGAAGCAAAAGAAGAAAACAGAACTCGGCACAAGGGGTGCCAAGGCAGACAAGGGGGAAGGTGTTTTGGAAGAGGCCGGGGAAGAGCTGGAGGTGGACAAGGCGCTGCGGCCTGGAAAGTGGACGGCATTCGGCTCACTCGCCAGCAAGAAGTTTTTCATGTACCAGGTACGTCGTGCAGGGGTTCGCCTGCTGTTAAAATGTGAACACCTTGTGCTCTACGCTAAGATAGTTTTTGTAGGTGGTGTGCGTTAGCGTTGCGTCACAGCACAGTACTGGTACCCCCGTTGTTTCCTCACGTGCGCAGTTGCAGAGGTCTCACCGATGCGAATCTGAGGGATGGACCGCTTGCACCCCGACCCTTTTTGCGTGGGTTGGCTTGTGGCCTTGGTGGGCTTACGTCCGTCCGCGTTCTTTCCGTGTTCCCGAAGGGTTGTGCCTTATGTCTACGCCGCCAGCCTGCCTCACAGGACCAGGCATGCGAAGCCAAACCTCGCTGAACGTATAACTCTGTTAAAGCGAGCCCCACCTTCGAACGCCACCGCCATACCCCCTTTCGCCATCACATTCGAAACGCAGGACCCTGAGACCGGCGACCCGATGGAGCATTTCCGCAACACTCCGGTGGAAAAGAAGCAGGTGGTGCGCACATACGAGCGCTTCTCTCAAATCGTGTCCCACCTGCTGCAGCCTAATGGGCGCGTGCTCGTCATCAGCGAGTGGGGCGGCCGGTCCGTCAAGGCAAGTTTTCACGTCAACCTCGTTGGGTTGCCCTATAGAGCTGTTGCGTGAAACTGCGGTATGGTAGCGCTGGTGTTGCTTCGCCAATTTCATGCTGAAATATTGCTTCACCAATTGTTGGGGTTACGCCGAAAGGCTTTATGTTACTCGCTGCGTTGCACGGTAGTGTGATGAATCAACCCTGACTATCTGGTACGGCACCTCGCAGCATGCCACACGGGGGAGATGGGAAGTGCCATCCTTGATATAAATTCCTATACATTAGAGATAAAGGTATACTTCGTATAGACGCATATGGCACGACTGGTCCACGGAAGGAGGGGCGACCACAATCCGCACGCCCACCACAGCACCAACTTTGTCAAACTGGGATTCGAAGCGGTCCGACGAGTCTTTCCCTGGGAATTCAAGTTTTTCTTTCCGGAAGGCATCGTCCTAAAAGAGCTCCCGGCAATATCCCGGTGTACAACCGTCGTTTAGCGTATCGCCGCTGTTCGATTTGGCAGCCTGAGAACAACTTTAGTGCTCAAATCGAAAAACAGAGTAATTTAATCGTAAGCCGCGGTTCTGTTTTCCTTCAAAGAAGGCAATCGCTTCACGATAAGCGTGCCAGCAATAGCAAGCGTGCAGCCGCCATCGCGCTGTCTCGGCACGAGCAATGCAAGCGCACATATAGGGCAAGGGTGATGTGGGTATGCATACGGGTTGCGGGCTCACTCTCCTGCAGCTGCGGTGCTCATTGCATCAGGCGAGTGCTATTCTGCGTGGAAATGAGAGCGTCGACGCCGTAGAGATCGCCCTGCGCTTGTGCCGTGGCACCCACGACGGCCTCGCGTTTGCGCGCCATCGTGTAGTCGCCCGATCACATAGCTCTTGAGTACGGTTTCCCCTTTCGTTTGGTGCCCATTCCATCCTCCTTGTACACCCCTATATGTGCAGCGCCTGAATTTTCATGTCTTGCTTTCCCCCGTTGTCTTCAGGCGGAAACGGCGAACAGCAACGGCGTGGAGGAAATGGGGGAGGATGGTGGGAACGGCTTTTTCGGTGGCGGGGGTCTTATGAAGGGTAGGGGCACCTCCGGGAGATCAAG
This sequence comes from Saccharina japonica, assembly GCA_008828725.1. Classification (NCBI taxonomy): domain Eukaryota; class Phaeophyceae; order Laminariales; family Laminariaceae; genus Saccharina; species Saccharina japonica. Next base: position 474,100 of record MEHQ01002695.1, on the reverse strand, counting down.
CCCGCCCTCTTCGTCCCCGCGCCGCGTGTTCAACCTCCACTTCTTCGTCGAAGCGAGGACGCCCAAGGAAGAGCGAGAGCTCAAGAGGTGGCTAGACCGGCCGGGCGCCCGGTGGATCGCGTTCGGCTCCCCCCCTCCCCCGGCCCACGGGTGCAAGGAGGCGTACAGCTATGTTTCCGGAGGAGCGGATGGAGATGAAACGAAGCCGACGCGCGGCAAGGGGAAGAACCGCTCGGCAGCGGCGGCAGCGGCGGCGGGAGGTGGTGGCGACGGCGGCGGCGGCCCGGGATCGCCATCGTCGTCGTCTCGTGGAACGGGGGGGTTGATGTCGTACACGCGGTACGGAGAGTGCCCGACGTGGTACGGGACGGGGCGGATGTGCGGGCTGGACGTTCAGGCGAAGCGGGTCGACTCTTTTGAATCTCTCCCGGCGCGGTTGCGGGAGAAGGTGCGGGAATTGGACCCCGAGTTCGAGGCGGGTCCTCCCGCGACGATGGAGGAGTGCAGGTTGGCGGCGAGGAAAGAGCGGGAGGATAGGGAAGAGGACAGCAGGCGGAGGGGAAAACGATCGTTGCGACGACCGTTCGGGTCGTGGGGAACTTCTGGCGGTGATTGAAAATTGTGCCAAACGGACTAGAGTAGGGATCGAAGCGCAAGTATGAGAACCGTAGTATAGCTCTGCTGCAGGCGCAGCAACCTTGGGAGGGGGGCTAATTTTATTGTTTTTTGGCTTTGCGGGCTTACGTTGTTATCTTCTTCCGCAGTGTCGCTGGCGACCTTAGGTTGGGCATCAACCGTATGTAATTGTTTCTACTGTCAGCTGCACTTTCTTTTCTGCACCCGCTACTATTGCACACCATCCATGCCCACGCACGCTCAGGGCGGCAGCTCAAACGTAGTGCATTTCTCCTGTTTTTTTTTTTTGTAATGTTGACCCACGGCGCACGGAGTTGGCCCGCCTACGGAACACTTTTGTAGGGGTCAGGGCACTCAAAAACGCCCGCGTAGATACTGGCGACACATCCAACCCATCACATGCATGGCATCATTAGAGTGTTGTTGCATTGTCCTAGTGATGGTTTTCTTTTTCCAATATCATCGCAGATCTCCGCTTCTGCCCAATGTCAAGGCAGTTGCGTAGCCCCTCTGAGACTTCACAGGGAAACATCAACATTGTCGAAAGTATACGACGATACCAGCACCGACTATTGATAAACGAAGCGGCCCGGGTTGCTGGAGTAGGAGATGATGTGTCCGAAATGCAACGGCACGATGATACTCGCATTGCTGCACGCTCTGCCGCCTATTCGATAGGCGGGTGATAATACCGCATTTGTTTCACACGTTAATTTTTGGTCGCAAGACAGCAGTACCTGAGTCCCACACACATAACCAAAACAATTGTCAACGATAACTGTTTGATGCACACCTGGGTACACCGTTGCCAGCAAACAGATCACGCGCGGCAGTAGAACAACGACTTTGAAGTCTTACGTAACGCGTCCGGCGCGGTAGCAATGGTTTCATAGAAACCTTACCACCGTGTGGAACACGCCGTCCGACTGCAAACCCACGAGCATGGTCATCACATTTCCCTGGCGTCTTTCTTCCACCCTGCTCCCGGTCCCACGGTCGTTCCTTGCACTGTCAATGTCCGCGATCGTTCCTGTTGCTCTACCATCCTTGCCGATGTCTTCGACGGTGCTGTCTTTTTCGCCCGCCACCGTTATTCTGCTGCCACCGTGTGGGTTATGACCGAAATGTACCTCCTGGGATCCGGTGCCAGCTATATCGCTTGTTTGATTATCGTTGTTGGCGCTCAACGTCGATGGCTGTGCGGCTTTTAGTGCCCGCGAACGAAGTACGACCGGCCAGCAACGGCGACGCCATGCCCGGTCCTGTTCAGCCCGCGCCAAAAGCGTACGTGCGCGCTGTTTTTCGTCGTCGGAACACCCTCTTCCATCGGCTTTTTGGAGACCGAGCAGGTCTAAGGCCGTTCTGCCGTCGCGATCGATGGCCGTTTCGGTGGCCCCCGACCTTAAGAGCAGGTCGACAGCAGAGTCTACACCCCTGGCCTGGTGTTGGCACGCCACATGCAAAGGCGTTTGGTCGGTTCTGCTGTGCCGCGCGTTGACGTCTGCCGCGCACTGCACCAGCGCGAGCATAGCTTCGTTCGAGCTCGAGGCCGCCGCGTAATGAAGCGGCGTGCCCCCATCGTAACGCTGCGCGTCGACCTCGGCCCCGGCATCGACGAGCATGCGGATGGCGTGCGAAGAACAGGCCGCATGCAGAGCGGTTCGTCCGATAGTAGGGCTACGAAAGTTGACGTCCACCCCGTGATCAAGGAGGGCCTTCAAAATAAGCGGATGTCCTTTGCGAGCGGCGACCATGAGTGCCGGAAAGTTACCGCCCACTGTAGTGTCCGCACCGGCGGCCAAGAGTCTCCGCACAGAGCCTGCCCGATCTCGCGTAATTGCATGGTGCAGAGGCGACGTCCCGCGATCGTCCAATGCGTCCATATCCGCCCCGCCTGCCAATAGGGCGCACAGCACGTCACCTTGTCCGTAGGAAGCAGCGACGTGGAGGGGAGCCCAGCCACGCGGCCCGTCGCCTCGCATGTTCGGACACGCTCCGGCATTTAGCAACGCTTTCGCAAGCTGCTCGTGCCCGTCCAAAACGGTTCTGAGAAGAGGACCGCAATCATCGATTGGGTCCCGAAAATTGACATCCGCTCCGCCGGCAGCGATTAGCCTTTGTACGTCAGCCTGATGACCGCATTTTGCGGCGGTGTAGAGAGCCGACCTCCCGGACGACACCGACACGACACCACCAGCGTCCGCCTGTGCTTCTGCGTGGAGCAACGCGGATTCCACGCCCGCTTTTCCCCCAACAGCCGCCGCTACGACTAGGGCACGGCCGCGGGACTCCCTCTGCCCTGCCTCGTGAACCCCAACCTCAGCTTGCAGAAGGCGTGTGACAAGATCTAGGTTGCCCCGGGCTATGGCCTGCTCGAGCGGCCCCCGAAGCCATTCCGTCCACTCTTTCGGAGTGGCGCCGTCGGAATCGAGTTCGAAATTGTGGCCTTCCGACCCTTGCAGCAGCTCGCGCTGCCGATAGGTGTGCATAGCTGAGGCGGCAGGAGATTATTCCTTTTTATATACCAGGTGCAGTAGACAGGTATCGGAAGTATTTTTTGCTTTGCTCGAATCTTCTTACGGAAAAGGTACGTGAGCACGGCGGGTATCTGCTTACAAGTCCTGGAGGCGCGCTTGGGGGGCAGAGCGTGGCCGAAAGGCAATAATGCGGGAACGTCCACGACCGGCTTAGGGGTTTGACTCGCGCCGGGGATAGACGTGGGCGGTGTCGAGGAATAGGACTGCTGTGCTTGTTGTGCTTGTTGTGATTTCTTTGGCTGTTGCGTACGTAGTCGGCGCCCGTTTTTTTTCGGCTGGAGGTTCTCCGGAGATATGGTTCTCAAGGAGAACCTTTTTGTGTAGTTTGGTTCTCGATTTATTTTTGCTCTCGTCTTGTCTCGTCTTCTATTTTGGTTCTCGCTTGTGCTGTGTTTTGGTTCTGACGTACTTACGCGTACCCTGCGTAGCGCTTACTACGAGCTTAGCTCTGCGCTACAGCATCTCTTTAGGAGGGCGGCGCTGGTTGTTCTCAACGCAATACCCCTTCTACTCTCCATTATCGTCTGTGGATGTGGAGTGCTGCAGCCAGTGAAAAGGTGTGTGTGTCGGTATACTCGTCTGGAACTTTGGTGGCTGCTGCAATCTACCCCCTTTGCTATTAGCGCTCGTTCTGCAGCTGTCTGCTGCTGCTGCTGCTGCTGCTGCTGCTGTGTCATGCTGCCGTTGTTGCTGTTGCAAATTTGGCTCGTACATCCTTATCCTTTCACAAGTACAATCGTTGTCTCAACGCCGCGAGACGCTTGGACGTCGAGTGCCCGTTGGCCTTCGACGTATCCGATGAATGCCACCCTCTCCTGCCCAAGGGTATCACGATGGCTGCTCTAGATACTACGCGGTACTGCTTTTCATGCCTTGTACAGGCGTGTACGTTTGGGAGTCTGGTTGAGAGCCGATTTGCGCCCCTGTGTTCCGTCGACCGTCGTCCAGTTGCTCTTTACCTTCGAGCTTTGGAGCACTGTCAGAACTACAGCAGCAGTACTTACAGCTTACAGCAGTACTGCTACTTCTGTAACTTGTACTGCTGTATAAAAAATACCCCAAAGATGCTCCCAGTATACTTCACACCCAAGCACACTCGGGGTATCGAGTACAAGTCGTACTCCGAGTACTCTTCGTCACGGGTCAGGTACCTGGTACTTCTCTATTGTACTGCTGCTGCTGTACGCATGTCTGTACGCATGTACCAGGTATGATACATGTGGTATGATACGAGTGCCTACCGGTACACCTGCACTGAGCTTTGTGTAATAGACGGCGGCGTTGAAACATCGCGGGCGAAGTGCATGTTGTTGCCCTGGTTTGCCGTTGCTCTGTTTATCGAATATCCAAGGAAAAACAGACAATACACCATTTTACCTCCAACGTACGTATATATCATACCACCCTCAGGCACAGCAGTATCACCAGTATTACGGAGGGCCAAAAAAAAAAAAAAAAAAAAAATGTTAGTAAAAATATGTAAATACAGTATTAATAGTATACATATTGTTGTGTGTACCGTAGGTCCTATTTACTATTAATAATGGTCCCCCGAAATTAGTTGTGGCTACGGTATAGACTATCATACCAGGTATGGCAAAGCAAGTATAAATACAGCGTTGACAACCCTACGTACGGCGTATTGCTGCACGTAGCTCCCCCTGAGCGATCTCTAACTACTGCTGCTGTGACACCGTTTCCGTACGCTATACGTGCCCTCTTTCTTGCTTGCAATAAGGTTATTTAACAGGCCCTGACCTGTGCATCCGGTCGGTTGCGGTTGCTGCTGCCAGTCCGAGGAACCGATAAAACACCGCAGCAAGCGACCCCTTTTCAAGCATTTCTCAACCGTCAAGAGCTGCAGGCAGGTGTATCCAACTTGATAGCGATAGTATTTGAAGTGTTCTGTAGCGGTAGAATGCGGACTGCGCCCATGCTATCCGCAGTGGCGCTCGCGTCGTCGGCCTCGTTGTACAGCAGTGCCGCCGCTACGATGCCATCCTCGGTGCCCGCGTTCGCTTCGTGCGTAACGGGGCGCGTGCGGGGAAGCCGCTACGGGGCTACCGTGCTCGAATGCTTGGCGGCATCCTCCTCTATGCGAGGCCCCACGCAACTGCCTAGGAGAAGTATCCGCAGCAGCGGTAGCGGTAGCGGTAGTTGTAGCGGGTTTGTCGCCCTCCGAACTCAGCGAAGCGTAGGAAATGGCGGCGGCGGCGGTAGCAGTATAGCGCGAGGTTTCTTTTCGAGTGGCCAAAGCACCAGGGGACGGCCGCGACGGGGGGCGACCCCCTCGATGATGGCGTTGTCGACGACAGCAACGAGAGGGCGATGCTTGACGTTTAGGCAACAGCAACGGCTGTCGCTGACACAACACCATTACGGCACCCCGTTTTCGACCGTCGGTGCCGTTGGCGTCGCGCTGGGCAGCGCAGGCGGCAGCGTGCGCGCCGACGGGGAGCGGCGCCGATGCCGTGGTGCCAGCAGCTGCTACGGCCGTTGCGGCCCGCTGATGGCTTCTGTGACGGACAAGGACATCATGAGGGAGTTCGCCACCGCAGCCGTGGAAGCGGCTTCAACCACCCAATCGCCGCGGGACCTGGCCGGCAGCGGGGATGGGGCCGGGCCAGTGGTTCAGAAGCAGGAGATGCGGGCGGGTGACGTCGACAACGAGCGTCCGACGGGATACAAGTGAGTTCCGGCTTTGCCAGACGCGCGGAGGTATTCGTTTCATTAGCCTAGTCTTGCCGTGTCGAGACGAACCGGATTCGAAACGACACCAGTGGGAAAGCTGCGAATGCTTGTTTGTCGATCCAGCTGGGCTAGCCAAATCGTTGATATTGGAAGAAATGGTTGGGGAGTCGCAAGCTGTAGTTAGCTCGGAAGGATAGCCGTGGCTTCTGGGACTCGGTGTCGTTCGAAACACGGCACTGTCGACGGTACTACAGTACCATACGCAGATACGTACCCTTGATCTGCGCAAGTTTACGGTAGCACCCGACTTACCTTGGGTAATCTGACGCGACTTCATGAGTTGCTCGCGCGGAACCGATCAACTGCCGTTTCTTGTGCTGTTAGATGGAGCCTTGCCGCACCCTGTCCGCAGAGGTACAGGCACGCTACTGTAGTTGGAGACAATGGAGTGTAACTCGTCGTGGTTGTCACCGTTGGTTTATGGCTTGAGCGAAGGCGATATGCCGGCGACTTTTGCCTTTCGTATTTTCCGTTTATAGGTACTAACTGCTGTGCCTGTTCACTTTCCGTGTTTTGCTTGCCCTACGCAGGTACGGCGACGTTCTCACAGACAAAGACGGCCTTCCGCTGGTGTATGATAGTGATTCCATCGGCCGGTACTGGGACAAGCGGCCCGGAGAGGTGAGGATGCCACTGCATGTTGGGGGGCACAACAATTCTACAGTTATCCAAAGCGCGCAGTAAGACTGCCATGCTATCGGTATCTGTTGCGCGTGTGCACTCAAGCAACCATTAGTTTCAGCTCAGCGGTATGCCTTTGTTTGCACCTGCGTGCCATTCTGTTTTGTTTGTTTTTCGCTTTCAGGGGTCCGTTAAACGAACGCTGTTTTTCCCCCCGATTTTTTTCTGAAGTATGCCCTTGTATCCTTTCTCCTTCCTTCCTTTAATTTTGGTCGAGATTACGAGTTTCCTTTCAGCGCCGCTTGCCTCTCCGCATTACCTTTCTCTCTACTGTCGCCGGTCCACGTTTGTTCTGCGACGACACCTGACGCCTATTTAAGCTGCCCCCCCCCCGGTAGGTCTAGGGTAGGGCAGTGCTTGACTATCGCAGCAGTGAAGTGTACTAATGAACAACAGCGATACTGCGCAACCTGCCCGGTTTATGGCCTGTGTAGTCGTGCCCTAGCGTTGTTACAAATAATAGGACGGGGGGGGAACGTTGGCATGTTGTGTTTGCAACCGTTCCGGTGGGAAAGGCCACTCCAAACAATCTCCAAGCTTTGCTTGTGCAGCTTGTAATACAAGCCAGCCACGCGGCACTCACTCACAACATTGTGTCGTATTTTCTCCTCTTGCCTTCCAACAGTTACAGTTTGCTATGGTATTTGCTGCTGCTGCCGCTGCTTTTTTTGCGTACTTATTCCTCCCCCCCTCCTCGAAACCGCCCAACCTTTTGTGCCCAACGTTGGCCCACACAATGGGCGATGCACCTTGTACGGGGTCGATCGCGTGGCCCTTTTTTTTCCATACCCACATTGGGTTAGTTGCGTGCGTGATCTCGATGCTCGAGCGCTCGACGTTGCGTTGTCGGCCTCTTGCGGCGGCAACTCTCTGTATCGCCCCATTTTCTCCAGGAACCAGAAATTCCTGCCCCCATGCGGTTCTATTGCGTATTGCTGTGTGAGCACTCCCGCTTGTCTTGTTGTTCTGTTTTCAACTGCCGTGGAAAATGTATGTGTTTGCAGCTCAACAGCCGGTGGACCAAGTTCTTATCCGTCACGGTGCCGTTCGTTACGAGAGTCGTCAAGGACTACACGTCCGGCAACATCATGAAGAACGAGGGCGAGCTGGCGCGGGACCTTCGCATCGTCATCGAGAAGCTCGGGCCAACCTTCATCAAGGCGCGTTTTTGTAGCCACAGTACTCTCTCTGCCTTGCTTTTTTTGTGTTTGTACCGTTGTTTTCTCTTTGCCGAACGCGCGTGGACCGTGCTTTCTCTTTTCGCTCAGCGCGTTGCGCGCAGCACCAACATCGGGTAAAGCCTTCTGTTTTATTGCTTCGGCGGCGTTTCTGCGCTAAACGTTGCGCGTGATCGGTTGGATAGGGCTGGTGCACAATCACGCCTTTACTTTTCTTTTGCCTCTGGCGAGCCCATTGCCATCGCATTTCAGCAATATTTTTATTTCAGCAACATTTCATGGCAGAATCGCGCCTCTTCTGCACTTGCGGAAGCGGCGCCGGGGACTGATAATCACGACTACGTAGGCGATATTTAAATCACGACTACGGGGACGTTTACGAGCCATCCCCGGATTTCAAGCCTTGCGTTTCGGGTTGAAGATAGGGTCAGGGTTGGGGATAGGGTTAGGGGTGTTGTTAGTTGCCGGTCTTTTGAGCTGTGAGAATTACAGCGACAGGACTTTACGTAATAATTGTAGTAGTTTAGTGTGTATTCACCAAGAAAGACGCTGCTGCAGAGCTCAGCTGCTGTTGCACGATGGTCTGTGGGATTTGGTTGGTGTGCTGGAGAGGACGGCTGCAACCTGAAAATGAGGAACGCAAGGCCTGAAATCCGAAGATGGCTCGTAAACGTCCCCGTAGTCGTGATTTAAATCTCGCCTACGTAGTCGTGATTATCAGTTCCCCGGAAGCGCCACCCGAAATGTGTCGTACTTGGATTTGCGCTCAGGTGCCTAGCACTCTGTGCCATACGTAACCACATCTTGCGTTGGGCTCTGCACAGCCTCACGACAATTCCAAGGGCTGCCCCACATACATTATACAAGTTTCAGTCCGTGCGGCTGCTATATATGTGACCCCCAAATTATGGCCTCTCCGCTATTGGGGCGGGCCGGGGGGGGGGGGGGNCCAACAGTTACAGTTTGCTATGGTATTTGCTGCTGCTGCCGCTGCTTTTTTTGCGTACTTATTCCTCCCCCCCTCCTCGAAACCGCCCAACCTTTTGTGCCCAACGTTGGCCCACACAATGGGCGATGCACCTTGTACGGGGTCGATCGCGTGGCCCTTTTTTTTCCATACCCACATTGGGTTAGTTGCGTGCGTGATCTCGATGCTCGAGCGCTCGACGTTGCGTTGTCGGCCTCTTGCGGCGGCAACTCTCTGTATCGCCCCATTTTCTCCAGGAACCAGAAATTCCTGCCCCCATGCGGTTCTATTGCGTATTGCTGTGTGAGCACTCCCGCTTGTCTTGTTGTTCTGTTTTCAACTGCCGTGGAAAATGTATGTGTTTGCAGCTCAACAGCCGGTGGACCAAGTTCTTATCCGTCACGGTGCCGTTCGTTACGAGAGTCGTCAAGGACTACACGTCCGGCAACATCATGAAGAACGAGGGCGAGCTGGCGCGGGACCTTCGCATCGTCATCGAGAAGCTCGGGCCAACCTTCATCAAGGCGCGTTTTTGTAGCCACAGTACTCTCTCTGCCTTGCTTTTTTTGTGTTTGTACCGTTGTTTTCTCTTTGCCGAACGCGCGTGGACCGTGCTTTCTCTTTTCGCTCAGCGCGTTGCGCGCAGCACCAACATCGGGTAAAGCCTTCTGTTTTATTGCTTCGGCGGCGTTTCTGCGCTAAACGTTGCGCGTGATCGGTTGGATAGGGCTGGTGCACAATCACGCCTTTACTTTTCTTTTGCCTCTGGCGAGCCCATTGCCATCGCATTTCAGCAATATTTTTATTTCAGCAACATTTCATGGCAGAATCGCGCCTCTTCTGCACTTGCGGAAGCGGCGCCGGGGACTGATAATCACGACTACGTAGGCGATATTTAAATCACGACTACGGGGACGTTTACGAGCCATCCCCGGATTTCAAGCCTTGCGTTTCGGGTTGAAGATAGGGTCAGGGTTGGGGATAGGGTTAGGGGTGTTGTTAGTTGCCGGTCTTTTGAGCTGTGAGAATTACAGCGACAGGACTTTACGTAATAATTGTAGTAGTTTAGTGTGTATTCACCAAGAAAGACGCTGCTGCAGAGCTCAGCTGCTGTTGCACGATGGTCTGTGGGATTTGGTTGGTGTGCTGGAGAGGACGGCTGCAACCTGAAAATGAGGAACGCAAGGCCTGAAATCCGAAGATGGCTCGTAAACGTCCCCGTAGTCGTGATTTAAATCTCGCCTACGTAGTCGTGATTATCAGTTCCCCGGAAGCGCCACCCGAAATGTGTCGTACTTGGATTTGCGCTCAGGTGCCTAGCACTCTGTGCCATACGTAACCACATCTTGCGTTGGGCTCTGCACAGCCTCACGACAATTCCAAGGGCTGCCCCACATACATTATACAAGTTTCAGTCCGTGCGGCTGCTATATATGTGACCCCCAAATTATGGCCTCTCCGCTATTGGGGCGGGCCGGGGGGGGGGGGCGGGGGGGTGTACTCATGTTGTGCACGGCCGTAGTCATATGACCATAGACCCTCGCATCCCTACAATGCCGGGACGAGCACGTTGGGTTTTCACCAACCAGGCAGACATTGCTTGCACCAAGCGCGAAACGCCGTGAGGTATTGGGCGAGTCGCATGGAGGGTGAGCTGCATCCTGCTAAGAACCGCCTCTGAGGCGGACTTGCATATGGACGACAGCTTCAATGAGTTAATTTAATTTCTGGTGTGGCCACTTCCGGAGACAGCAATGGGTTTTACTATGTAACTGCCTCGCGGACGCCTTACCATATTAACACTACGTGATACGACCATTCCCCTTGTGCGGAGCAAAGGTTCTCCACCCCGCACAAATGATCTACTCGACCGCCAGCTTTGGTGACCGCCAAAAAAAATAACAAAAAAAACGGCACCCTGGTTGTCTAGCTCACGCAGTGAGTGGCGTGTTTTACAGCGTCGTTGCCAACCGACGCAAACCCAACCTATAAATATATCATATATTTATATTGGGAGGGGGGGCTCTAATACCTATCAAAAGTAACAAATGCTGGCGTTGGTGGAACCTGCGGTTATGCATGTCAACACGATGCTAGCGTCTACCCCGGGGGTAGCGATCTGTTGGCTTCGGAGTCTATCAAGTACCGACCAACGCCCCCCCCCCCTCCGTCCCTCCCCCCTGCGTCCCTCGGTTCCTCGTTTTTCGGGTTTCCTCCGGCGGTTCGACACCCTCTTTTGGCGTATTGGACTCTCGCGGTGTTGCAGCTGGGACAAGCCCTTTCGATCCGGCCGGACGTCATCGGGCCGGCGGCGACGGACGAGCTTGGTGAGAGAGAGAGGAGGCGCGCCTCGTCCCCCCAAAACTCTCGCTGGCGTTTGTACTTAATATGTGTTTGCATGTTTTAGTAAGGTACCCTTGGCGCGCTGTGGCGATACGACATATACAGCCTTTTAAACGTATGGTTAGGCAAATGATATATTCCGTTGTTGTCATTGCTGTTGCTGCTGTCGTCGTACGAGAAACGCACCAATGCTTTGCCCTGGATATCACATTTGTTTCTAGCCTTTTGTGGCTAGCCTTTTTACCCTACTAGCCAAGGCACTTTAGTGGAGGCTTGCCCAGCAGGGTTCGCATGGAAGCCCTCGCGCTGCTCTGCTGTAGGCACCGCACTCAGGTGATACTGCCCGAACTTGCCTCGACACACACGAAACGCGGCGAAAACAAACCCTGTGTCTCAGGTCTACGTTTTCGTATGTGTGAGATTGCGAGAACGTCCGTGTTAGGTTTGCCATTTGTGTATTCGTTTTGTCTGCCTTTCTTTGTGGGTATCTGTACCGTGTCTCCCCCTCGTCCCCTCGGAATGGATGTCTCTAGCCATACCACTCGCTGCTTCGTACCTTCGCCTCCCCTCTTCAACCCTGTCCCTATGAAATGCAAGCAATGCCTTCCTGGTCGGTGAAATTCCGACATGCTCGGTCCCGGCGTTGTAGGGATGCGAGTGTCTATGGTCATACGACTACGGTCATGCATGAAAATGAAGTACACCCCCCCCCCCCTCCGTCCCGCATTGTAGGGATGCGAGGGTCTATGGTCATACGACTACGGCCATGCATGACATGAGTAACCCCCCCCTCCCCTCCCCCTATCTAACCCTTCGCTCCTCTCCAATCCTTCCCTCCCCGCCCTAAACCGATACCAGCGAAATTGCAGGACGCCGTTCCCCCCTTCCCTACGCCATTGGCGATGGAACTCCTTGAGGAGGAGCTGGGCCAGGCGCCGTCGGAAGTGTTCAGTGAGATCAGCGAGGATCCCATCGCGTCGGCGTCGCTAGCTCAGGTGTTGCGCTCGTAGCACATAGTAGAGGCATTCAATCGAACACGAACGGAGCGGCGGCGATAGCACACGTACTGTAACTGACGAGAAAACACATGTATATATATAGTCTATATATACTTATGCGATATTCACGTCTGGGGTCTTCAAGTACGTATGTTGGGGGCTTCCGCTACTGCTGTACATGCATGCCGTGTACCTCTTTATCACGTCTCTCTCTCTCTCTTTGTACACCCAAGAAGCGTTCTCCATCCCAGGGGAGACATTTCTTGCGTTCCCGCCATTTAGCTCCAAAAATTCAACTTTATATACGTGTACGAATCTCGCAAGGGCCCTCGCTTGGCGAGGGGACAACGGCGCACGTCGTAACTCATACCCGGTCCTAACAACAACAACCTTTTTTTTTTCTTCTGTGTTTGGAGAGTGTTTAAAACCGCGTTTTTTCTTTCTGTGTTTGAACGGTGTTCTTGCTCCAGGTGTACCGGGGCGTTCTTAAATCGGACGGGCGCGCGGTGGCGATCAAGATCCAGCGGCCGGGGCTTGTCCAGGCGGTGACGAAAGACCTTTACGTGCTGAAGAGGGCGGTGGGGGTGTACCAAAAGCTTTCAGACAGGTGAGAGGGGGTTGATCTCATCGAAAGGGCGGGCCGGGCCGGACCGGGCCGTATCAGAAGCCGCACAACGTCCGGTTGGGGGGTCCTTAACATCGCACTCGCTCCCCGCGTGCCTTGGCGCACGTGCGCGCGGTCCTTTTTATGTTACGGCTCAAGGGGGCAAGCCTTGATAGTGTGCGAATGTGGCTTCGATTGTGGCCGATAGTGTCGTGATGATGCCGTGGCTACGAGTACGCATGGTAGCAAGAAAACATATGTCAGAGTTTCTGTTACAGCGCATCGATCGAAGCTGTCGTTTCGCCATCTCAAGCTACGAAAAGAGCGCGGCCTTCGACTCTTGCCGCGCGTTTGAACCCCCCCCCCCCNTTCAATGAGTTAATTTAATTTCTGGTGTGGCCACTTCCGGAGACAGCAATGGGTTTTACTATGTAACTGCCTCGCGGAGCCTTACCATATTAACACTACGTGATACGACCATTCCCCTTGTGCGGAACAAAGATTCTCCACCCCGCACAAATGATCTACTCGACCGCCAGCTTTGGTGACCGCCAAAAAAAAACAAAAAAAACGGCACCCTGGTTGTCTAGCTCACGCAGCGAGTGGCGTGTTTTACAGCGTCGTTGCCAACCGACGCCAACCCAACCTATATATACAATATTTATATGACGGGGGGGGGGGGTACTCATTTGTCATGCATGGCCGTAGTCATATATGACCATAGACCCTCGCATCCCTACAATGCCGGGACGGAGCATAGCACGTTGGGTTTTCACCGACCAGGCAGGGGGGGATTGGTTGAGTCGGGGGGGGGGGGGGTGTACTCATGTCGTGCACGGCCGTAGTCATATGACATAGACCCTCGCATCCCTACAATGCCGGGACGGAGCGCTGTCGTCCATATGCAAGTCCGCCTCAGAGGCGGTTCTTAGCAGGATGCAGCTCACCCTCCATGCGACTCGCCCAATACCTCACGGCGCTTCGCGCTTGGTGCAAGCAATGTCTGCCTGGTTGGTGAAAACCCAACGTGCTCCGTCCCGGCATTGTAGGAATGCGAGGGTCTATGGTCATATGACTACGGCCGTGCACGACATGAGTACACCCCCCCCCCTCTCACCTTCCTTCTACCCCCAATATATGTCTATCGCTTCTTGTGGCGATTGATGCGATATCTATGCTTGATGTGTGCGGGCGCGCTCGCTGCAATGTTTTTCCATGTATCGGTCTTATCGGAATATTTCAAGAAAAAATGTCTAATGCACCTCCTGTGGTCCGGTGAACGCGCCTCTGCTTCACGTAGGTGGACCGCACAGATGACAAATTACAACGAGCTTCTTCGTGTTTGGGCGACCGGCTTCTATCAGGCGAGTCTGCCGCCCTCTCCGCTCCACCCCCCCCCACCCCCTCCTCCTCATTCTACAGTTGCGTAGGTCAAGCAGCCTCTTGGCTGTGTCCGGGATTGATCAAGCCAGGCATGTGTGTGTGTGTTTCATGGCATATTGTATTTGTGTTTTGCTCCGAACTACAGAAATTGGAGGCGCTTCGAGCAACTGCGATACGTAGGAAAGCGGTGCTTGCTGCACACAGGCCCAAAACTCGCGTCTGTGTATATGTGTACGGGTTTCCCAAAAACAAAGAGGACACACTACGTTTTTGTTTTAGTCTTGCACAACCTGACGAAATAACCTCGCGCCGCTTGCATTTCACCGATGTGATCTGATTGCAACAAGCTCTCCGGGAGTGGGTAGCGCGTAATTTCCTGTCCGATGACCAGTGCCGTGCCGTGTGAGCTGTTGGTCGCTTGCCTCGTTTTGACCTCCCCCCCCCCGCTAAGTCCGCCTGACAAGCGGTTCTTAGTAGGATGCAGCTCACTCTTCATGCGACTCGCCGAACACCTCACGGCGCTTCGCGCTTGCTGCTAGCAATGTCTGCCTGGTTGGTGATAACCCAGCGTTCTCCGTCCCGGCATTATAGGGATGCGAGGGTCTATGGCCATACGACTACGGCCATGCACGACATGACTACCCCCCCCCCCCCCTCCTCCGCTATCCTAGGAGACAGATGATGGGTGGCCACAGACGGCGTAACAGGAAGTGGGTAAGATAAGCAAAAACAAATGTATGTCATGTAAGGAAAAAAAACGCAATGAGCGCCCAAAATGTTGGGGGTGTCTCTTTTAAATAGTATGAGTAGGAACCGTACTCCATCTCGAAAGGGATGTGTGGTCAATGCTCTATTGACTAAGGAAAACACCGAACGAGTACGCCCTCCCCCCCCCGCTCTCCCCGGTGACCGAAGAGCGCCGGGTTTCTTTGAGAGCGAAGCCTATTCGCTACCGTAGGTATGCGAGCGACATTGTGTGCAGTGTGACATCGTACGGGTTTTACTCGATACCCCCCTACCGCCCCCCGTCTCTCTACCCCCTCGGTTTCTCCCCTTCACCGGAACTTGGGACTTCTCAATGGCGCGAGTCCACAGGTCCGCACGTGGAGGCCAACTAACGATCGGTGAACTCCTTTTCCTTCTCGTTTCTCTCTCGCGGAAAAGCTGAACTGCACCAGTCTCGGCATATACGGCACCCCCCCCCCCCCCCCCCCCCCCCCCCCCCCCCCCCCCTGAGGTCTGTCTATTAGGAGTAGGAACGGTGCTCCGTCTCGAAAGAGATGCGTGGTCAATGGTCAAATGACTAAGGCAAGAAAGGAATGAGTACGCCCCCCCCCCCCTCTACTTATAGCGCCAACCTTCCTATTGCTGGTCCTGGACTGTTCAGGAACTAGACTTCTTGAACGAAGCGAACAACCAGATCCGCATGAAAAAGGTGCTGTCGAGCATGGAGGGGGAAGTCTTCGTACCCGACGTGGTGCTGGAGCTGTCGACGAGGAGAGTCCTCGTAAGCGAGTGGGTCGACGGCGTGAAGCTCACCAAGGCTGATCCGGCCGAGGTGAGAAATGAGACGGAAGCGCGCAATTCGTATTTTGGGAGGAAGTATATATATATACGATCAACGAAAAGGTCAAATATCGCGAAGGAGGAAGTACGAGCACTGATGGTCAAATTCCGTAGGAGGAAGCATGGGCAGTGAAGGTAATCTTCCCCCGAACGGCTGCTGTAGCTTGTGATAGCTTGCATCGGGGTGGGGCACTGTTACTACTGTAGGCGTGGTTTGTTCAGCGCCGTTTGTAGTCCCCCCGCCCCTCCCTCCCTCCCTCCCTGTAGGGATGCTAGGGTCTCTATGGTCACGCGACTACGGCCATGCATGACATGAGTGCCCCCGCCCCCCCAACTCCCTGAAACTGTGTGGAATGTCATGGCGAAATAGCTGCGTCGTTGAAGGCTTCGACTACTCATACTGTTGTGAGCAGCGTTTCGGTGATGTTTGGTACCGACCGGCGCCCGAGACATGGGGGCGGCCACGTGGCGGGAGCTTCTTAGTTTCTTCTCGGAGCGCTACGTATAGCCCCGGAAAGCTAGGCAGCTGTGGTGTGCTATTAATAGGGAGCGGCCCGTTCAGCATTTTCGGTGCTGCGTTTTGTCTTATCCGCGGACGAGAGGCTGCGCCGTATCGTAAAGGCGTGCTCTCGTCGGCGAGGCGGGGGGAGAGCAAGGGCGGACGGGAATGGAAAATATGTTTATCGATGGCATTCTCAAAGCAAGGATAGACTTCGATGTTAGCACGTGTGCCGACCATGCTTTGATTCGTTCACCCGCAAGCCTACGCTTCGCTTGCTCGTGTTGCGTATTTGTGGCGTTTGGAGCTCTCGCACGCGCGCTCTCACCGCGGCTTTTTATTCATTTTTATTTTATCTAGTTGGTATTTTGTTTCACCTCGGAAAATCGACCCCGCTGTGTGTTACACCAAACACAGCGCAGTGCTGCGGGACAGCAAACACAGTGGAGTGCCACGGCACGGTTCAGCACAGCGTGCACTCTGTGCTTCGCGTGTGTGTGTCCCTTTTTTTTTCGACGGACGGAGCCATTTATAGGTTCCGTCGCGGCGCCCGCTTTTGCTGCCGTCCGTCCACCCGTGCCCCTAATCATACTTAGGGCCAGGCGTAACGTGAAGTGCGTGTGTCTCGACATGGGTATCGATTAACGGTGCGGTACCGTAGTACTGTGTGGGCTACTTGACGAAATCGAGGCGGCTCCCCCGTCGAGCGTGGCACAGCCGTGTTCGCTGCCTCCAGAGGAAGAAACTTTTGAACCCTTAGCGGTCGAGAACACGTGTCCGGTACTCGTTTTTTTCTTGTTTTTTTTGTTGTTCTCCGGGTGTTTGAATTATCCCAAGAAGTACATACGAGTACAGGTCTGGAACCCTCACTTTCAGGGTCCATCGCTACGCTAAAACGCTAAATCTGGTGTGTGCGTGTGTGTGTATTATTTTTGTGTTGTTAACACCCAAATGTGTGTTTTGCTCCTGAAACGTGCGCACAGATCCGCGAGCTGACTAGCATCGCCCAGGAGGCGTTCCTGGTGCAGCTCCTAGGGGAGGGTTTCATGCACTGTGATCCCCACCCTGGTGAGTGCAAACCCATCTGCCTCTTTTTTTTTGAGTTTGTTGATGCCAACCCGACTTCTTCAATGTGCCGCCGTTTTTTTGCGGCACGACACAGAATACAGCCGCATGTTTCATAGCATTTGCGGTTACAGCGGCGTGTGTGTGTTTTGTTTTCTTCTTGCACCTTAAGGAACGATAGCACGAGGAAAACGGAAGGAGGGCGCTAGGTGATGAGACTGCGGCAGCTTTCCCCTCCTTTGTAGCGCCCGTGTCGCTACTTCCCCCGCCAATTCGTCGTCGTAGAAATCATGCTATTGTTTTTTTTGTTTTGTTTTTACAGGACGCTCCCTCCCTTTCGTCCTTTCGTTTTTGGTATCGGCGCGGCGCTACTACTGGGTCAGCGTGAATATTACTTGTCCAGTGCGCCGCTCCCCGTCCCTCCCCCCCTACTGGCACTGGTGGGCATCCCGTCGCACGACCCCCCCACCCATCCCTTGGATAGCGACGCTATTCGGCCACAGTATTGATAGCGGTCGTCGGCTTTGCGATTGGATCACCCCCCTTCACGCCTTAGAATACCCTCCCCAACAGCCCCCGTGCGCACCTCTCCTCGCCCTTCATGCGACTTGCCGAACACCTCACGGCGCTTCGGGCTTGGTGCAAGAAATATTCGCCTGGTTGTTGAAAACCGGACGTTCTCCGTCCCGGCGTTGTATATATATAGGGAATGCGAGGGTCCATGGTCATACGACTACGGCCATGCATGACATACGGCTAATGAGTACCCCCCCCCCACCCCCTCGCTCGGCGCGCGCCACCGCCCCCATCGCGATTTCGGACACGCGTTCTCGCGGTGTGATCATGCCTTGACTTCTGACGCTGTTGTGTGTATTTTTTCACCTCCACGCTTCTCCTCAGGGAACATGCTGCTAATAGACGAAAGCATGCGGGCCGAGCGGGGTAAGCTGGCCCTCCTAGACTTCGGACTGATGGCGGAGCTGGGGGCTCGCGAGAGGGAAGGCATGGTGAGTTTTTCGGCAGGGGGATCATAACATAGAAACTTATGGTGGTGGCGGTGGCGGCGGTGTCGGTAGTGGAGGACGAAAACCTGCAATGGTTGTTCGCCTTCTAGCCCAACTGTGATTTACCTGGTATACCGCCTCCGAGCATGGCGGGTCGAGTCGAACACGTATACTCGGGCCATCACGGACGCCTCCTCCCCAATTTATGTACGTCGTATGGTTGAATTTAGTTCCCCGCGGTTGACTTTCACGTTCTCATGGTTTGAGCTTCATGCAACCATGGGTGACTTTGATGCTCCTTCGCGGTATCCTCCCTCCCCGCCCACCCTTTCCTGTCTCCGCTCACAACTCGCTACCGCTTCTCTGTCGCTGCGCGTATCCGTTGCGGCATATATATATACACACCAGGTGAGCGCGTTAATCCACACCGCGAATAGGGACTACAAGGCGCTCATTGAAGACCTGGTGTCCCTGGAAGTGCTGCCGGCGGACACCGATCGTGGCCAGGTTAGATGATAAAAATATACTTTTTGTTTTTGTTTTCTTGTCTACAAAAGCGTAGCAACTTATCTTTTTGGCTTGTCTACAAAAGGGAAGGAAACAAATGCTTTAACAACAGCTCTGGCCCTATCTCCACCCTTTCGAAGGCCGAGCACCTTGAGTGCCCCCCCCGATATATTTATAGGTTGGGTTGGCGTCGGTTGGCAACGGCGCTGTAAAACACTCCACTCGCTGCGTGAGCTAGACAACCAGGGTGTCGTTTTTTTTTTTTTTTGGCGGTCACCAAAGCTGGCGGTCGAGTAGATCATTTGTGCGGGGTGGAGAACCTTTGCTCCGCACAAGGGGAATGGTCGTATCACGTAGTGTTAATATGGTAAGGCATCCGCGAGGCAGTTACATAGTAAAACCCATTGCTGTCTCTGGAAGTGGCCACACCAGAAATTAAATTAACTCATTGAAGCTGTCGTCCATATGCAAGTCCGCCTCAGAGGCGGTTCTTAGCAGGATGCAGCTCACCCTCCATGCGACT
Organism: Saccharina japonica; assembly: GCA_008828725.1. Taxonomy (NCBI): domain Eukaryota; class Phaeophyceae; order Laminariales; family Laminariaceae; genus Saccharina; species Saccharina japonica. The sequence continues at coordinate 454,858 of MEHQ01002695.1, read as the reverse complement.
CGCCCAATACCTCACGGCGTTTCGCGCTTGGTGCAAGCAATGTCTGCCTGGTTGATGAAAACCCAACGTGCTCCGTCCCGGCATTGTAGGGATGCGAGGGTCTATGGTCATATGACTACGGCCGTGCACGACATGAGTACCCCCCCCCTCTCCCCCGAAACTCCTTGAACATACCAGCAAATAATATTCACACAACCAAGCGGCAGAGGTGCGTCGGCTCCAATCTCCCGGGTCTCAGTGTCGTCAGTGCTTTTTTTTTGCTCGTTTCTTATTTTCCTTATTACCGTTGCGGCCCTGATGCTACGACTGCCCCCCCCCCCCCGCTATTTCAGGAGATATAGATGGTGGCCACAGGCGGCGAAACAGGAAGGGCATAATATTAGCAAAAAATTTCTTTGTAATACATGGAAACAACGTAATGAGCGCCCAAGTGTTGGAGGTGTCTCTATTTGGAGTAGGAACGGTTGCTCCGTCTCGAAAGGGATGCGTGGTCAATGGTCAAATGACTAAGGCAAGCAACTATTGAGTACGCCCCCCCCCGCTGGTTTCTTCGCGAAGGTGGAGCCGGTAATGAAGCGCGTGATCGGCCCTTACGTCTTCGAGGGGGGCGGAGCCAAGAGCCTGAACTACCAGAGCCTCGCAAAGGACCTGGCCCGGGCCACGCTGGAGATCCCGTTCAACATCCCTCCGTATTTCGCGCTCATCGCGCGGGCGCTGGGTATACTGGAAGGTAACGTAGTACGAGTGGAAATAAAATAAATAAATAATGTTTAACGAATGACGGCGATAGGAAAATTAAACCGGGCAGGAAAAAAAAAAGCCTGAGTTTTTTTTGTCTTGATGCTTTTGCTTGAATGCTCTGAAACGCTGGACGTAGTTACAGGTGTTGCTCTGTTTTCCGTGCCTTGCCTTGCCTTGCCTTGCCTTATAGACAGCTGCTGACTAAATGGGTGCTGAAATCAAGCGGGGGGCATCTCTTGGTCCAGTAGGCCAGCAAGACGCCGGTGGTACCGGGGCGTTCTCCTTCGTCTTGCGCATTAAGTTTTTCTTCGGCATTGTGTGTCGGTGGGAAACCAAGAAAGAAACTTCTTGCATTCAAAGCACATGCAGTAGTTTCCTGTGCCGGTGTATGTGTGTTCTAGAGATAGAAAAGTTGAAATACATCAAAGCTGCCACAACCATGGTATGTGGGTTGGCGTGGCTCAGGCGTGACCACGACCATGCGATTTCGCAACTTTTTTTGTGCATGGGTGCAATTGGGACGTTTATGACAGGGCCAATTTCGGGTCCGCAAGGAGCTCCGCCATATAGATGAAAGCCACGCCATAACGACCGGTCCGTGCAGTTCATCAGCCCCCTTGTGTGGAATGTGTTGACAACGGCAGCGGCTTGATCGAAACACAGCAGTAGGTCGAATACGAGAAAAGAAGAGATAGTACATGCAAATGGAGGCCGTGGTCCCTCGAATAGAACGCACCTATGTACGATATATATGTATACACGACGGAATTTATTAAATCTTTGCAACAAAAATTGCAGGCGTCGCTCTGACGGGCGATCCCGACTACCGCATCGTCATGGAGGCCTACCCGTTCGTCACCCGCAAGATCATCTCAGACGACTCTCCGGCTCTGCAGAGGGCGCTCCGGGACATCCTCTATAGGTACGTTTTTTTTTTGCTTTTATACTTAATTTCTGGTGTGCGTCGGGCTGTGATGCATCATTTCTGTGGTGGGTGGGTGGGTGGAGCTTTCGCCAGCCACCTCGTAGAAAATCATATAGCTGCCGGCACAGGGGACGGCAGACCGTGAATTTCGTTGCGCGCGAAAAAAACGTTTTGGGCGTCTGTTCTGAGGGCTATACCAGGTAACCTGCCAGTGGCCCAGCCCGCTCTCGCAGGGGAATTTCCGAGGACGTGCGTTGTAGTGGTAGTTGGCGAAACGACAAAGAATGAAGCGCGGTGCTATGCTTCAGAGTTAGCTTTGAGTGCTTTAGGAACCACTCACTGTAAGCGCTGATCGTGTTAAGCGTTGATCATGTCGGTCGCTCATCGTGTTGCAGCCGTTTCTTTTTCACTTTGGCCCTGCGCTCTCGTTAAAATCCGCAGAAATACAAAAGTTGGGGTGCTCTAGGTGAATACGTATCCCGCAGGCAGCGGCTGGAGCACGCACTGCTGTAGTAGCTGTAGGCATGATGCTGACCGTACTGAACAGGACATGAGGACGGCCTATGTAAATGTAATCTGGGTATATAGCCACGCTCGTCTGCCACGTTTGCTTGGCTTGGTTCCCGCTATTTTATCTGATGATCCTTCGTGATTTTTCCTGACCGCCTTTTTTGGGCCACCCCTCGCCATCGCCGTCGCCGCCTACACCGCTGCTGCCGCTACCTCCTCCGTTCGTTCTTGCCTGCGTGGTTGGTTGAAACCGCGCGCTTCCACCCGAATATTGCGCGCGACCGCAATCCCGAACTGTTATTGCGTAAACGTGTACTATACGCACGACGGGACGTTTCCAACAAACGTCGTATTAACGGAAACGCACTAAATACGGATTGGATCTGGCGCATCCACACAAATTCATCGATCAACTTGACCATACAAAAAAAAACCCAAATATTTCCTGAAAATCGTGTCAAAACCATAAAAACGGACGCCTTTTTCCGCCTTCTTTTTCCGGCCGACAAAAAACAATACCGTACCTCCTTTTACCTCGACAAAAACTAAACCAATGTTCGACCGAAACAAAAAAACAAAAACAAAACAATATTTCGACCGAAAAAAACAAAAACAAAAAAACGCTAAACAAAAAAACAAAACAAAAGCGAGGACGGGAAGTTCCTGGCGAAGCGGTTGTCGGTGCTGCTAAGCTACGCGACCGGGGTGGTTGCCGCGGACTCCGCCGTTTTCGTGGACTTCGACACGCTCCCCGCCTCGGGGGCGTCTCTGGGCCAGACCCTCAAGTTTCTTTTGGCGGAGGAGGCGCGTCCGCTCAGGGCTGCTCTCGTCGGGGAGGTGAGAACGAAATACCTGGTGCCAAACGCATGCTACGATAGAGGTGCGCCCTGCTTTTTCCGAGCTCCTAACTTGAGGAGCGCTCCATACGTCGCCGAAAAATGGGTTTTTGGGAGGAAAACAAAAATGCTACCCCACGAACAACGCCGTGACCTGTGAGTCTAGTATGAAAAATATTTCGACACAAAAATGAAAGTCCGACGAATTTGGGTTAAGGAGCCTTTCATAAGCCATTCGGAAAACAGCTTCAGACAAAAAGTGCTACCAGGGTATTCATAAGTACCTCTGTCGTAGCACGCTTCGCCAGGCATACAATACCCGCCGTTCAGAGCGCTTGAGCTCGCGCAGGGGTGGGTGCCATCGTTTTTCGGCGCTCGTTCGTTTTTTCGGCAAGGGTAAAGGAGCTGTATAAACGTCGAACATTGTTTTTTTTTTTCGGAAGGCGGTAGACAATTTTTTCGGTACGTACGACCTTTTTTTGGGGATAAGTTAGCCTGTGACCACGGGAACCGACCGCGTCAAGTGTTGGATTAGCACAGACGGATGGAGGTACTGGATAGAGAGACCGGCACGGCTTTTAATATGAAGACAACAACAACAATACCCCTACTGTAGACCCTATGGGGATTGTTCATTGGGTTGAGCCAATATTTCTTTTTTTCTTTTTAAAATCAGTTTTTGGGTGAAGTATATATGGGGCTCCTCGAGTTGAGAAGCCTCATAATTTTGTTAGGTTGCTATAGATTCCCCTACTGTTGCTCGCGTCCTGTGTTGGTATTCCTCCGTTCTGACTCCTAAAATGCTTTGATGTTTGCGGTTTATATTTAGGCCTCAAACGCGGCTGATTTGGTGCTACGGAGGGCCACGCGGCAAGCGGTGGTGAGGGCCAGAGACGTCCTCCGTCCCCCGCCGCCCCCTTTTCCGTTCCTGCCAAGGTTACCGGCTCTGCCGTTTCCCGTGCCGGAAAGCGTGGTGGACGCGCTTAGCCCGCCTCTCACCGTCGAAGAGGTGAGGCCTGCAAAAACGCGTGAGTCTGTCGACCGATTCGTGATTTTGGCGGTGGACAGTTTCGTTCTACACTCTCTCGTTTATGTTTTTCGGGGCTGAAGGACTGTTTTAATCTGGTTTCTGTCGTTCACGTTCGCGGCGCAATAAAGAGGTACACACATGCGCTCCTGTTGAAGTTCTACAAAATCATGTGGTTGTTTGTCAGCGATGTTATCGGATAGACATGCCCACAGAAGCAGGGCGCCCCCGGGATATTTCTTGAACTGACATTTATCTGGTCCCCATCCTCAGCGATAATAGGGATTTCTGTAACGTATAATAGCATGCGGAACCTGCCGTGCGCAATGGTGTGTCTGCGTTGATTATTTCCGTGGACGCCATTGTTTTGTTTCACATTAAAAATATTAATTTCATCCAAGGTACTTCGAGGGGTTTGCCCACTCACACCTCGGCCGCTAAGAGCCAGGAAATATTACGCAGCGTACACCTGGGCACGAGAAGCGGATACAGTTTTGTTCTATGGGTCGAGTACCGAAGGTTACGCGTTTCCAACACGGTCGTTATGTCCTGTACGTGTTGGCAGTATGTTTTTGCGTGTGCAGGATATGTCCTTTTGCACTATTAATACCACATATTCTGTATGCAAGCACATTTTTGTGGATTCAATGTCGCACCGGGGGCAGCGGATTCCCATTGGATGGTCGGGTTTTCGCTTTTGCCACTTGTATGTGTCATTGTTCACTCAAATATACCCGCCCCGCCTGTCCGCCCTCCTACCCGCACAGGACATTTTCTTGGCGGGTCTCGAGGATCTAGCGTACGCCCTGTCGGGCCTGGAGCCGGGGGCCGCCCAAGACGACCCCATTCAGGCACTACGCCAATTATTGCAGGGGGGCGACGGTGGTGCTGGAGGTGAGGGCCGTCTGACATGTAGACATCTACTGCGGTAGTGCCGGTAGAGGGCGGTAACGGGCCGATAATTGCTAACCCTGGATACACCCGTTGCCTGCGTGGCCAGTTTATACCCGGTGGTCTTACGTATCGAGGTTTTCGGTTCTGTTCGTGATCATTTCGTCTCGTGTTGTTCCGGCTCTGCTCAGCTAGGCTAAGCTAGCCCAGGCTGGGTGGTATGCAACCTATGTTAAGAGCAAGGGCGGGAACACAGCAGCTCGAGTGCGAGCGCCGCTTCCCGTTGTATGGTGTCACCACTGTACTTCCTCTGCCGCGTCTCTTCCGGTGCAGTTATAATGTCGTCCGGGGTTTGGCATCAGCAGACGTCGCTGGCATTCGTATTGTCCTCCTTCCATTGCTGCCCTTTGGGCAGTATGGGACATGTCGAACTGTGTCACTCGAATAAGATGTTGCCTCATGGTGTGTCCGCAGCGATGGTGGTGTTGGGGGGGGGGTGATTTGTCTCTTTGGGACGAACATTTGAAGTACACGCTTCTTGACTCAATTATTTTTGGAGCCCTTCTTGGTTACTGCAATCACACTCTTGTCCATTTATTTTCTTGAATGAAGTCACGCCCCGAGAGGCACCACGTACTTGCAGTACCAACACCGTTGCTACTCGGAAAACGTTTGCCTGGTGTTCTCGCCCCCCACCGCGACAGAGCTGGTGGAGTTTGTCCAAACCTTGCCGGGTGACTCGCAGAAGACGGGAGCCCTTCTGGAGGTGCGTGCCCCGCCTGCGTACGAGACCGGAAAATTGGTCAAGCTAGGGCGCAGTATACCTTAGACTGGTGCTATGATTGATGGGGGGGGGGGGTATCCGCCGCATGCTACGATAGACAATGCACCAAGTTTTCTTTGTGAGGGTGTCCACTTGACGACGAGCTCTATGTATACCTCATACAAAAAGTTGTTTTGAAGGAAAAATAAAAGTGCTATCGTATAATACATATACCCGATGAATAATGCCATGGCCTCTACGTATAACAACGAAACATATTGCTGACACAAGAAATAATGAAAGTTCGGACGATTCTGGGTTAAGGAGACCGATCGTTTCCGAAACCGTTTCAGCCAAAATAAGGTATACCGTATACCTCTACCGTGTCGTAGCATGAGTCATCCCCGTTTTCACTGCCGCGTCTACCGTAGTCCCCTGCCAGAGTGAGGATGCACTTATTTTTTTCTGGGGCTCCTTTCTTGAGGAGCTCCTTACTTGAGGAGCTTCGTACCCCTACCCCCACCCAGGCTCCGACTTTTTTGCGAGAAAACATGAAAGTTGAAGCCAAGGGCCCCGGTGTACAACGAGTAACATGGGGAAAAATAAAAAAATTGGTACGTATGCCGACAATATTTTTTTTGTGAAACTGTACGTAGTTCCCCAGTTTAAGAAGCCCCGGCCGGGCAGTCCGAAATGTTTCAGGCAAAAACTGCAATTGTACGCACCACTTTCGTGGCAGGTGTCTTTTAGGCCACCCGGGCAATGGGCTCAGATGTCGGTTCGCAGACTTTGAAAACCTTGGACGCGTGCCAAGGTAGACGTAGCACTCTTTGGCCGAATCGTTTTCTGAACGATCGGGCTCCTCAACCCAAATTCGTCGTTTTTTCATTTTTGTGACGAATAATGTTTCAGAGTATACTGCGGTCATGAGATTTCGCATCCGGCCGCACTTTTATTTTCCTCCAAAATCATTTTTTCGGTGAGGTATGACGCTCCTTAGGTGAGGAGCTCAGAAAAAACATGGTGCACCTCTATTGTAGCATGCGTCCTTGACAGACAGTAATCCAACGAACATCTTGATAGACAGCCTTGACACGAAAAAGCAGGGGACATTGAAGAAAATCCCCGGTTTTCAAAAACGCCTTACCAAACCACTGAAAAATTCAACGTTTTTCATTTTTTGTACACACCACTGCAGGTTTTTCTGTCTTTCTTCTTGAAAAACGAGGGGTTTCCACATGAGTTCTGGAGGCTTTATTATACCGGGGATATGGGATGTTTTTGCTTGGCAACGCCAAAGGCCCTGACAGACAACGTTGACGCTCGACAAACTTGACACTTGACCGTCAACCGACATCTTTCTCTGAGCCTCGCTCAACATTAAACTTGAAGATAGGGTGTTTGCCTCAGCGAAACACAGAAATTTCCCCATGGGGCGGGGCATATCGGCCATCCAAAAGCCACGAGGAGGCTTTGAAGCTGCAGAGCAAAAGGGTAGTCGCTCGGCTGAGTGACCCTCTGAGGTGGCTGAAGAACAGGACCTAGAAGTGACCCCCCTCCCTTACCGTTGCGGCAGCTCCAGTACTTTGTGAACAGCCCAACCTTTCAAGCGAGTAGTTTGCACTGACGTCGACACTCCTCTGGCTACGAACATTTAAACATTGCAACCCCTCTAGGGAGAGCGCAACATCAAAGAAAAAAACTCGCAATAGTTTTTGCTATTCTTACGCAAATACTCGAAATACGTATAGTACGGCGTTGCATGCTGGATTTTCGTAACATGTCATTGCGACTGCCTTGCTTGTTTTTTTTTTACGTACGTATGTTATGTGTCCGAATGTCCAAGAACGGGTATTCTACCGAAGTATGTTTGCGTCCCTCGCTTGGGTCTGCTTGCCCCTAAGCTGGCCTCTTTTTCGTTAGGGTCGGTTGTGCCATCAAGCCCGGGATCGTTTTTTCACTTTCTGAGTGACCGCGTTGTCCCGTTCCCCGTTCCGTCGTCAGGTCGGTTCGGAGGTGGTGCAAAGTCTCGCCGAGCGAGCGGGCCAAAGGTTGAACGGCCTGGTGACGTCAGGCTCAAGGGAGGACAGAAGAGCGAGCGGGAACGACGCGAGCGAAACGTCGCCCGCCGGACGCCCTGACCGATGACGTGATCGAAGGAGGCGAAATATGAACAAAACAAGATCATTTTTCCTGTTGGTGCCATTTTGCCGACGTACGCCATCTGCCGCGACTGCGCGAAAACTCGATTTAGTGTTTTTTTAATGTCATGGGGGCAGAGCTGGAACCTGGGTTTGTTACCACCGCAGGCTGACGTCCGCCATCTGTGGCGATCGGGGTAAAACATCGGAATCATATTGGTCGGTGTCACGGGGCAGCTGGAGTTTGGCTTTGTTTCGACCCAAGGCCCCTCCCTCCCTCCGTAGAGGGCTTCATCCCTCCCCATTTCTGTTGCCGAACTTAGCGGTAAGGGAGGCAAACGTCGGGGGGCGCACCATAATTGTCGCGACATACGTACTGTAGAGGCGTGTGCAAAACGTTATTATTGATAAAAGCGACAACTGGTGTTTCGGACAAATAGCTCGCTTGACTAAATTTTTTCGTGTGTCGATTCATTCCTTTCCGGTCAAAACGGCCCACTGCCGGTTGAAAATACGCTGATAAAAATATTTTACTTTTGAGGGGTTACATCGGGCATTCAAGGCCACCCTCTCCCCCCGCTGATGCCCCAGATTAACCAATCAGCAATCAAGCTCTCAACGATAATGAGTTCGCGCAAGGGTGATACTACATTTATTTGCGCATCTGCTCGGTACGGACCCCTTACCTTACGTATGTACGTATTTGGTTTTCGTGGTTCGCGTGCCGGCGAGATCTCCCACATTAATTAGTTTTTGAGTTTTCTGCCATGGAAATTTCGAATTTTCCATGGTAATAACTTTTACTTCCTTCCATGGAAGCGATTTTACGTCCCCAAAAAATTGAGAGGAATTCACTCCCATGCAAGTAACCAAACACTAATGGAAGTTGGATTTACTGCCAATGGAAGTAAATCCCACTCCCATGAAAATTGACAAAAGCTTCCGTGGAACCTTCTCGCAACTTCCATGAGATAAAGTTAAGCTTTCATCAACTTCCATGGAATCAAACACAAAAAAAGTTGGATTCACGTCCGTGTAAGTTGTGTATTCGTCCATATAATCTGGCTCAATGGGACATTCCACTCCCGCCCGGCACCCTGCTCCCACTTGGTACCTTGATCCCGCGGTGGGCCCTTCCCATGTGGCACCCTGGTCCCACCCACAAGGTGCAGAAATAAAATCAGCGAGACGCCGCAGGCCCACCAGCCACTTTGATTCCAGGACCCCCACCGGTCGTCCACAGTCACGTCCATGGAGGTAACCCTAGGTAAATTGTTACTTACTTCCACGGAAGAAAGTTTGTTTTCATGGAAGCAAACTTTACTTCTTCTATGGAAGTAGACACACTTTCATGGAAGTAAAACAACTTCCATGGTTTTTGCCTTGTTTCTCCCTTTGGTTCCTTTCCCCCCCCGCCGTCCTATGCCCGGTGTCTTCCTCTTCTTCGTGTTGCTTCGCCCGTGCGGCAGTTATCTGTTACTCTTGGGCACGCATTATTTTCTTCTAGGGGCGCTTCTGTCTCCTTGCGTCATTTGTATTCTGTTTCTTTTCATAATTCGTTTTTTTTCCATCGTCTTTTTGTTCTTGTTTTTTGGTCTGGCTCGTGTCGTTGTGTTCTCGTACCCGGTACGTTGACATTCCACTTGCTTTACCCAATCATTTGCGTTTCATTTTGTTTCGGTTTTTCTCTGTCTCACAGTTTGAGACCACATGATTTGTATCTCTCTAGGGTTAGAAATCAGGACAAACACTTGGTGTACTGCTGTAGTTGGGTAGAAAGAACGCGCTTGTTGTGAAGACAACACACACATGGGAGGAAATAGTATTATTTACTTCTGCAGCTACTTGCATGGAAGAAATGAAGTCTATAGGAAGCTGGTGGAAATAAGGGAAGTCGGTGGACTCTTGCGGAAGTTAATGGTAGCTTAGGAAACTCGATGGGGTAGGTGGAAGTCTATAGGGGAACATGGAAGCTCTTGGAAGCTTCCACTGACCGTGGCTGTGGAAGCTTTAATCCATGAAAGTTGGTGGAAGCTTCCTCCAATCCCACCAACAGTGTAATGGACGTTTTCCACGTAATTCCATGGAAGTAGAAAATGCCCCCATGGAAGTGTTTTTACTTCCTCCATGGGAGTGTTGCTACTTCCATGGACGTGTTTTTAATTCCATGGAAGTGTTTTTACTTCCATGGAAGTACATTTTATTTCACTTCCATGGAAGCTTCCTTTACTTCCATGGAACTAAACTTCGACTCCCCGGAGAAAGTGTATTTACGTTGGTAACTTCCATGAAAGTAAATACTAAAAAGGGAACTAATGTGGTGGGCCCGAATTTTCGTACGGGGTCCATCGACCGCCTCTCCGGCGGGTACTGCTCTAACAGATCCCAAAGAAGCGGGGGGGGGAAAGGCGCAGAAGCCGATGGTTCTAACCGAATCAAACCTCGACTTAGTTGGTCGACCCTCGGACTCGAACCCTAACCCCAGCCCTAAACCGAACCCTATACCAGTGGTCAGTCAGCGCTTGGAGGCTATGCTTGGTGAAGACTCTAGGTTGAGTCGACCGGTTTGGATGCCTTGCTTGGGAAGACTCTAGGTTGACTCGGGGTGCTGTGGCTGGGAAACACTCCAAGTTTATTGAGCTGCCTATAATATACCCTTTCGTAGCCAGCCAGAGTTCCTGAATAGTTTTCCTCTGGAAGACTCACTATCAAGGTTCGTCCACTACTACTGCCTATTGGAAGATAGCATGATATGTAGACGCAAAGCGCCCTCGAGGGGGGCTGGTATGGGTTTAGGTTTCACCCAGCATTCAGCAGATGCCCGTGTCTTTAATGTATTGCATGGGGTATTTATAAGGTATGTATGCCGATATATTGTGTACTCGTGATGATGCACGGCGTGGTTCTATTTTGGTATCACAAGGTGGCAGAGAGTAGGTGCACTACTTTACAAGAGCCTTAAACTTACAGTAGCAACTGCAGTAACCACCCAAGTTCCATACAAGAAACACAACTGTGGGGGAGTCGTTGTCGGAGCGAGGGCACAGCGCAATCTTCTGCTGCTGTCGTCCCTCCTTTTGTCCAACGAACGAATAAAATACGAGGCTGCCTGGCGAGTGGTGAGCGTGGACATTATGAATAAGCAGCGAGCGGACTATCGTCAGGTTGGACTACGTACCGTACGGGCTCTCTGGAGAGGTGGAAGGGGTCAACAGAAACCGTGCAGACGGAAGTGTTTCCTTTGGTCTGTTCCTTTACAATTTACGAACACTGAGGTACTCATGGAGTGCCTGAGCCACTCAGTCATCGTTACGTAGATATGTAGCTCAGCGGTTTATGTCCTTTGCAGCATAACCAGAACGACCTTTCTTTTGTGGGGGTTCACGAGGTCCACCACCAGCTTTTCCCGTTTTACTTCCATGGGATTTAACTCCATGGAAGCATATTTTACTTACATGCGAGTAGTTTTTTCTTCCATGGAAGTATACGTGGAAACTTCCTCTGTTGTTGGTGGAGGTGGACTCTTCCACCAACTTCCATCAACTAAAGCTAGCTCCCATAACCACGTTTGGTGGAAGCTTCCAAGAGTTTCCATAATCTCCCGTATAGACTTCCACCTACTTCCACGAGTTTCCTGAACTTCCAGCAATTTCCACAAGAGTCCACCGACTCCCATTGCTTCCACCAGCTTCGATAGACGTCATTGCTCCCATAGAAGTATAGATGTGGAAGTGAAGTTTTACTTCCTCCAGGGAAGCTTGCTTACTTCCATTGACGACGTAATATTGAAGTATTCTTGCTTCCGAGAAAAAACAATGTACTTCCTTCGGTGTACGTAAGTAATTGATTATACTTTCATGGAGGAAGTGGCTGTGGATGACCAATGGGATGACCGCGATCAGGGTGGCTGGTGGATGCCTCCAGCGGTTCCTGCGGAAAGCTAACTATATTTCTGCACCTTTTGGGTGGGAGCAGGGGGCCAATGGGAAGGGCCCAATGCGAGATCAAGGTACTAAGTGGGAGCAGGGTGCCAAGCCGGGGTGGGATATCATGGAGCCAGCGTCCAAGGAGGAAGTGGAAGTAAATCAAATTTTTATGGAAGGAAGTACGTTTTCTTCCATGGAAGTTGATGAAGGCTTCCATACAAGTTTCTGGCAGCTTCCATAAAAAGCTTCTGGTATAAAATTCCATGAATGTGGGGTACACTTCGACTTGTTTGCTTCCATGGAAGCAAATCCAATATCCATGGGATTGTTTTCAATTCCATGGGAGCAAAAAATGCATTCAAGTTTAGTTTCATGGAAGTCAAAATAAATCTATGGAGGAAGTCTAACTTTTTTCCATGGAAGTAGATTTTACTT
>MEHQ01002695.1:355163-437663 GCA_008828725.1 Saccharina japonica | reverse complement strand
GATTGGAAAAACGTGTATTTGCAATATATGAAAACAACGTAACGAGCGCCCAATTGTTGGAGGCATCTCTGTTAGGAGTAGGAACGGTGCTCCGTCTCGAAAGGGATGCGTGGTCAATAGTCAAATAATTAAGGCAAGCAAGAAATGAGTAACCCCCCCCCACCCCCCCGTATGGTACTTTGTACCGCTCCCTTGTGACGACACGGACGAGTCCGCTTGCTTCCGCGCTGCAGCAACGATGATTGGTCGTGGTCTCCCGCCGGATCTTTTCCCAGAGGGCGTTCGACCGTCCTACATCCACTCTATTCACCAGAAGAAAAATATGCAAAAAGTAAGTTAACCGAGACGCACCATCGATCGGGTCTAACCTGCTTCTGCATTGCACGTACCATAAGAATCGCGTATTGCCGATGACATCCATGTGACGAAGACTTGCCTTTTTACTTATTAAGTGGACCTTCTTGAGGAAATATGCTGGGGACTAGACGCACGCGCGCTTCGTGCGACCGAGGGCATTCCTTATACCACTCTGCACCTAAATATAAGCACCGTTTGTATTGAATGTTGATGTACAAAAGGTGATTATATTTCGGTACAGAGTGGTAGCGTGTTTTAGCCAAACGACTGCAGGTGCTTCTTAACCGAGGAGTTCTACCCAATAAGGCGTGTGCCTTATAAGGCATATATTAGAGTTGGTACACCTTTAATTCATGGTTTACACGTCTGTTCGTTTTATATCCTACAGAAGTAGTGACCCTAGCTAGAGTTTGAGTTTGCGTTTAAAAAAAAATAATGATAATTCAGTGTTTTGGGCGAAGGTATATAGAGCTCCTCGTCCACGATTTCTCCATAAGAAAGTAGGTGCACCCTTCTACCTTAATAAGGGCCCGCATTAACGAACATCGCTTTTTATTGAAATGGGAAAACAATTTTTGTTTTTCGTTTGTTTTGAATACGATTTCCCTGAAAAAACGTGTTTGGGTCTTATCGAGGAATGGTGTATTGCGTCAAAAAATGAGAATAACGCACAAGGGTCAACGAACACCCGTGAGTAACCAACGAGGCGACCTACGGCCTGTGTTCTCCCCGGGGCGCCGCTGCCAGCGGAAAATTATGTCTGCCAGCACCGGCTAGGAGGCTATCACTCTAGGGATGTCTTGGGTGGGCTGGCGCAGCCCCGAAGCCCAACGCGGGCAGCAGCGACGGGGATACAGCGATCGAACTTCTACGCCAAGTCGCGACCTGGTCGGTGCTCGTGTGGTTTGGGAGGCAAAGAAGGGTGAAACATTGGATTTGCGACGGCCTATGTTACTTTTTAGGCACCGCAAGCGGTCTACCCTATGCTAGGGCCCGTCGGACCTCGCGCTGCGGCTGATCCGGTGGCCGTGCCTCTCGGGAATGGTGGATCTCGCCTCTGAATCAGTCGACGACATGGCTCAAGTTTGCGTGGCTTCCTTCGGTTTCATGGAACACGCCACGCCGAGTTGGATGAACTCCCAATTCAACAGAAAAAAAGAGCAAAAGAAGTCCCAAAAGACTTGTTGTGGAATTCCGTTTTATTGAACTACTCAGTTTTGAAATCGAAATATCTTGCTGGTTATTCACGTTTCGACCAATCAGGTCAAATCAAAACAAACGAACGAAAAAAAAAAACTCAAACAAACGAAAACAAATGTTCGTTAATACGGCCAACAAATCAAAACAAACGAACGAAAAAAAAAAACTCAAACAAACGAAAACAAATGTTCGTTAATAGGGGCCCTAAGGTAGCATGCGTGCGTCATTACGTACTGCAGTACTACTACTGCTGCCACTTGACCGCTTGCCTGACCGCCCTTGGATCTATATAACTCCTTTATTAGGACTGCTGCACTCCAACGGTGGGGACAAAACACTTCTTGGGGGATTATAGTAATATTTTGACTGGCAGGTTTATATACTGTGCACTATATTAGTCGTAAAAAAAGGGTTGAGTTAAACATAACTACTGTCTTTAGGCCTAACCCACAAGTAATACATATGCCCTGACGGCCCTCCACGGCCGGTGCCCTATGGCGTACCAGGTACAACAGTAGTAGCATACTCTTACTATGACTGTGCACCAACCAACCAACCAGCCTTTGTTTGCTGAACTAGACTCGGCAGGTATTAAAAAAGCTCGCTATTAATACTGTACTATGATTGTTGTAGGCACATTTCTCAACAGCCACCAAGGCTTTCTGCGATGTAGAGCCAAGCCACCGTTCGGTTTTTCAATTTACTTAGCAGATAGTTCAAAGGTGGGATGCGATACGGTGCGGATTGTAGCTGTTTGAGAAACGTACGGTGCGGTGCGGCGCGATTCGGTGCGGCGCTCTTTAGTGTGGTTTTCATTCTGTCGAACTCGTACTATGGTGCGGTACGGTTTGTTTGACACACACACACACCAAAAGCGCACCTATTTCGTATTACGAGGATTTTTATCCCTAAACACGCGGGTTAAATCCCCATAACCATAATAAGTGGGGTTTAAAGCCACGAAGATAGACGTGCACAGCTGCGGACACCGACCAGAATGAACCGAGCGCGGTTCTTCTATTTCCCTGGCTCTTCTTGTTGCAATATCTGAAATCAGCCCCACCGAGAGAGTGCGCGCACTTGAAGGGCTTCCCATATACAAGTGCAGTAAGTAGTAGCATCAACGGGGATGCTATACACCGTGAAAAGGAACAACAGCGGGGGCAATTCAATCACTGCTGCTGTCGATGCTATTGGAACAGAACAGGGGCAGGGCACCTTTTGCGCCAAAAGAGGCAAAAAAAAGCAAGTCGTCCCGAACGAAAAGAAAGGTGACATCATATTACGTATATTCTATTTACTAAAAAAAAAAAACACATACCCTTGTAGGTCCTTGACGTTGGGATACGATAGAGGTCGTAGCACTTTTTTTTTACTTCTTGTTTCTTAACCCTTATAGGACTGGAGTCCCGTTTGGGGGACAAATCACTTAGAATTAGAGTGGTTTGTCCCCAAAACGGGACTGCAGTTTTAAAAGGGTTACCGATCGGGCTCCTTAGCCCTTATGGGACTGGAGTCCCGTTTTGGGGACAAATCACTCAGAATTAGTCTGGTTTGTCCCCAAAACGGGACTGCAGTTTCTAAAAGGGTTAGGTTAACCTAAAATCTTCCGGTTTCTCATTTCTCATTTCAAGTCTTTGTTTGTTTCTTGCTGTGTCTATTTGTTTGAATAGAGTGTCTACTTACAGTAGGTAGACCATGGGATTGGTTGCCCATCGGGTGGGTACATATGTTATATAGCACTACATATAATATATAGCACTTACTTTCGTTTTGCTCCAAAATCAGTTTGTTTTTGTTGGGTGGGGTATAGAGCGCCTGAAGTGATAAGTGACCACCCTTATAAGGCAAAAACATACACAGTGCAGCACCTCTATATCGTAGCATTCGTCCCCTATATAGGGGTTAGAGTGGCGTATGCATGGAATATAAGGGGGGCGGGGGGGGGGCGACCATTGATTCATGTTACAAAAGGGGGAGAAAGTAAGCAATAGTAGTGTGGATGGGGATGGATGGAATTATTTAATAGAATTGAACGTAAAGAGTGCATATTGGGAAGAAAGAGGGAGCAAGGACAACAAACGGAGTATTGTGGATAAATCGTGGCGGGAAGCAGACATAGAAGGGTGTTAGACTGTACGCATAGGTTTCCTTGGTTTCCGTGGTTTTCTGCTTTTGGGATTTTTATGAGTGATCAACGCTGGAGATCATCCTGCACATTGTCCGATGGCAAAGATAATAATAATTAATTTACTACTTGATTGAGCTTCGCAGTGTGGATTAATTAACTCAGCAAAAAAAGGGGGAGAACAATATTATCACGGCGTGATCCGAATTTCGACTGCTAGTATCGCAATAAATTGCTCATCGTGCCGACCGGTAGCGCGGCGGGTCAGGTGTGAGTGCAACAACAACAACAACAGTAGTAGTTACAGTAGTCAGCCGGACGATGTCAGAGCCCAGTTCTCTGGTTCAGCAAAACCGAGCAGCTTACCCTAGTAGTAGTAGCAGTAGCAGCAGCAGCAGTAGCAGTTGCGGTACAACAGTAGTCCAGTGTACGTAATTTTAACAATACATGTTGTAGGAGGGGTAATATTCTTATAGAAGTATTACTGCAGTACAGTAGCATAATAATATGGGAACATATTTAACAATGCGTAGTTGTGTTGGGCGTTGCAATGGCCATACATGGATGAGCTGCTGTCACGGGGTGATGCACATCCTTATTTTTGGGTTTTTTTGGGGTTTTTGTTTTGTTTTTTCACACGATGAAAGCCGCATGGAGGCACAACGCCACGGTCCCACCATGCCCAGGCCCCCGTCATGGTCCCACCATGGTCCCACCATGGCCCCACCATAGACTCACCACATAACTCACTCACCATGACGCCACCAGCCCCCATAATATGGGCCCTACATGACCCCACCGGAACCTCATCCATGGAGTCGTCATGATGTTATAATGCTAGTTTCGGGTAGCTAAAAGGCTAACCTTATTATGACGCCGTTCCTATTTACGGGGACCCAGGAGAAGTGTTTTCATCATGGTGGTGGCCGTGAGATTCCCACAATCTAAAGCCTTATAAACAAGGGATCCCCCCATGGAGGGCTGTTTGTTGTAGCGCGCCGCCATGGCACCCCCACCCATCATGGTGCCTCGATGGCGGACTCGAAGCACCGTGGCGTGCCCATGGCGTATAAGACCATAGGCGCATGCTACGACGGTAGAACTGCAACATTTATTTGTTTTCTGAGATTTTTTTCCTTGTTGAGGAGCTGTATACCTCACCATAAAAACTGATGATTATGATTATGATGATGATTGATGGTGATGATGATGATGATGATGATGATGATGATGATGATGATGATGATGATGATGGTGATGATGATGATGATGATGATGATGATGATGGTGATGATGGTGATGATGATGATGATGATGATGATGATGATGATGATGGTGATGATGGTGATGATGATGATGATGATGATTGATGATGATGATGATGATGATGATGATGATGACGATGATGATGATGATAATGATGATGATGATGATGATGATGATGATGATGATGATGGTGATGATGATGATGATGATGATGCTGATGATGATGTTGGAGAAAAGCAAAAGCGCCAACCAATGAACAATCTCATCATGTCCTTATTAAGTACGAAACGAAAAATATTACGCCACGATAAGGAAATTCCGTCGATTTTGGGCTAAGGAGCCCCGTCATTCAGAAAATAATCAGCCAAAAAAAGGTATACCTTATACCTCTATCGTATATAGCACGCGTCCATACTGCCTCCTCCATGGTGGACACTCGAATCACCACATCACGGTATCGCGACTGCTGTGGCGATGCCACATATCCATGGTGGCTTTGTGTGGCGACTCCATGAATGATGAGCTGACCATGGTGACTTTACGGCGACTCGATGGTGAGCCCACACGGGATTCTGATGCTGAACCACCATAGATGGCGTAACAGAAAAAAATGCGCTGAAATAAGGGAGA
This sequence comes from Saccharina japonica, assembly GCA_008828725.1. Classification (NCBI taxonomy): domain Eukaryota; class Phaeophyceae; order Laminariales; family Laminariaceae; genus Saccharina; species Saccharina japonica. The sequence goes on along the minus strand of MEHQ01002695.1, from coordinate 432,082 downwards.
TACGTTAAATGTATACGAGTAGATCGTCGTGCTTTTCGGGTTCAGCTAAACTGAGTAGCTTGCTGCGATAGTATTGATGGTATAAACCAGGTAAACGTTAGGTTGCGGGCGTTGCAATAACGATGTGGTGGTGAGCTGCCGAACAGCTTGCATTATTTGTAGTAGTAGTAGTAGTAATAGTAGTAGTACGGGCAACCATCATGGTAAATAGGACCAGACTTTGGGAATAAAATAATGGAAATATATAGGTTTTTGTATAAACCGTAGGTCCTATTTACTATAGCCCCCCGTAATAGTAGTAGTAGTAGTAGTAGTGGTAGTAGTAGTAGTAGTAGTAGTAGTAGTAGTGGTAGTAGTAGTAGTAGTAGTAGTAGTAGTAGTAGTAGTAGTAGTAGTAGTAGTGGTAGTAGTAGTAGTAGTAGTAGTAGTAGTGGTAGTAGTAGTAGTAGTACTAGTAGTAGTAGTAGTAGTGGTAGTGGTAGTAGTAGTAGTAGTAGTAGTAGTAGTAGTCCTGTAGTAGTAGTAGCTAGGTTGGGCGGTGCAAATAATTGTGGTGAAGATGGCTGTGTGTGGATTTGTGTGCGGTGTGATGAATCGTTCCTTTTGCCTGGTTGGTGGCTCGATCATGGTTCGGGCTTTTCCACAAGTATCAAAAAGATTTATTTGTGCCTCCTTGTTGTGTCTCGATCGTAGGAAATAAAATGCGGGGAAGATTTCTATTAATATCATACGGGAGGAAACCGATCGAAAATATACCTCGCTACGAGAGGGGGGCACATCGATCGGATGTTATCACCTTGATTTCAGAGGGGGGGGGGGGTAGATCGGGCATATTGATTGGCCTGAATTTGAAGGCGGAAACTCGATCAGACATTCCTTGGTCTTCATTTTAGAGGAGGGAGGGGGTTGTCGATTGGTACTATTTAATACAACAGTCATTCAACGTGTGTTTAGAGGCGGACACAAGATCGGATGTGTTTGCGCGTGTTATACCTTGATCCTAAATTTTAGAGAGGGGAAAAGGGTGGACTTCATTGTGACGTTTTTGTTTTTATAAATTCATTTTTTTTCCATTTGCCATCTTTTCTTTTCTTCTTTTTTTCCCATCCCATTTATTATCTTCGCCCTTCCTTTCTCTCTCCTCCCTACGTAGTCGTAACTCAGATCTGGGGCCACAAAGTAGGCTCCTCTCCCTCCTCCCCCACTACGATTGTTGCAATTTGGATTCTTGTCTTGCATTTATATCGCGAGAATACTTCAGCTTGTTCTTCCCTCGTCGGCTCGCATCGAATTGTGCCTACCCGCGCTACTATTAATAGGCGCTCTCGGCAGTTGATTCGGTTTTATTTTGTTTTGCAAATAACCTCAAAAGTCCGACCCACGTGAGATTCGAACTCCAGACATCAACGCTTAGAAGCGTTCGAGGTTACCACTAGACCATAGATGGGGGCGACCGGCTTATCTGACAATGTGCAGCTCTTATTTCACTGTATGTATATACACCTATCTATGTCATTTTTTTATGTTGTTGCACCAGTACTCGTAGGACTCGGACATTTACTTTTTTGCTTCTTAATTTTAATGGGGGAAATCGACCGCCCATTCCCCTTGATTAAGACGAGAGAAAAAGGAAAAAACGATCGGGCGTTTTTACCCCCCCCTATATTTATGGTTGGGTTGCCGTCGCCTGGCGAGACGACGCTGTGAAACATGCCTCTCACTGCGTGAGCTAGACAACCAGAGTACCGTTTTTGTTTTTTGGCGGTCACCCATGCTGGCGGTCTTGTTAGATCATTTGTGCGGGGTTGATAACCTCATCTCCGCACAAGGGGAATGATCGTATCACGTAGTGTGTATATGGTAAGGCATCCACGAGGCATATACGTAGTGATACCCATTGCTGTCTCTGGAAGTGGCCACACCAGAAATTAAGTCAATTCATTGGAGGCTGTCGTCCACATGCAAGTCCGCCTCACAGGCGGTTCTTAGCAGGATGCAGCTCACCCTCCATGCGACTCGCCCAATACCTCACGGCGCTTCGCGCTTGGTGCAAGCAATGTCTGCCTCGTTGGTGAAAACCCAACGTGCTCCGTCCCGTCATTGTAGGGATGCGAGGGTCTATGGTCATACGACTACGGCCGTGTACGATATGAGTACACCCCCCCCCCCAGTGTCTAGAGCGGGGGTCCATCGTCGGATGTTTTTTTTTAATCGTTCCAAGGGAGATAATTCCACAACTAACTAACTAACTACTAGTTACGTACACAGTTACACAGTTGTACCTGCTGCTCGGGAGTGGGCATGAATGTAACGAACTAACTGTTGTTGTTGTTATTGTTATTGCTGTTGTTGTTGTTGTTGTTATTGTTATTGCTGTTGTTGTTGTTGTTGTTGTTGTTGTAGGGAATTCTATGTAATATATACACTCTTTCGGCACTGCAATGATGAGACCCGCACTCCAAGTAGTGTGTGCCGAAGAATAAACGTTGCGCGGATTTTCCCTTCTTCTTTTTGTTAGTAACACATTTCTCGTGTGCTACGTCGCGGTGTTGAGAGGAGTTAGGAGGAGGGTGTTCGTTGTTCTCGTGAGGCGGTAATTAACTTCCCATCGCGGGATCTTATACTGCTGCTGCTGCTACTAATTGCAGAGCTATTTGTTATTTTACTCGTCAAGTAGTAGTAAACTTATTACTGCTGTACCCACAATTATTCAGCCGCACGTATTACGCATCATGTGGTCCGGCACCCCTTTTCAGTTTATCTACGTATTCGTAAGAGCACCGGTGCCCAGTTCATCCGCACGTGTGGACTGTACTGCATGCAGTATACTACCTGGTATACTAATGACACAGTTGCTATTCTACTACCGCCGGTCGGTGTTGTTTTCTGCCTGTGTTCAGGAAGAAAGCAGCCCCCCCTGCTCACTCACTCAGCACCTCTCGGTGCTGTTTCTGGGGTCTGGGTTGTTTCTCGTGTGAAACGAACAGTATACAGCAGAACGTACTGTAGTATTAATAGTAGTAGTACCAGCACGACAGAGCACGGCAGCAGCAGCAAGAGGCCACAGGCCAGAGGCATTCCTCCGCAGTGAGCACTGACGACTGCGCGGCGGCTATACTGCGAAGGTGGGGTAATTTCATCATGCACGCATGCATGCCACAGTACGGCCAGAGATACATAATGAAGACGCGGGCACACTGCTTGCTGTGAATCTGGTCGGGTTGTCTCGTCCGTTTTTCTTTTTTGCTTGATATGTATACCATGTGCGTATTAATGGTGTACTGGTATACCTCTGTTATGAATATATGTGCTATAATACCAGGCACGAAATATTTTTTCGTGTGTTCTGCTCGATCAGGCCGTCACTCCGACTGCTTTTTGTTTACACGCCACATATATATGTACCATAAAACGGCTATCTCTCTACTTTCTCTCGTAGCACATACACATCGTCTGCAGAAGGTGTCTCAATAAATAATTACTCTCCGAGTTGATTGCGGTCCCTCAAAAACATGCCGCCCGGTTTAAACACCAGCAGCTTCTTCCAGTAAAAACACCGTACACACATATATATATATATTTATGTATATATATTATTACATAAACTACGAGGTATACTTACTATGGTTGAATCTAGTGTTCTCGACTTGGCCCACCACTCATCTTAAGCTTCGGTAAAACGGTTGAGGTAATGTACACGAACTCATCAATCCTCTATTGTATTATATATCCATTCCGAGAAAATTCCCAGCAGGCGGTAGGGACCACAGGGTTATATATATGCACTTACTTGCTTCCCTCGTCGACTCGCATCGAATGTATCTACACGAAGTATTCTATAACTAACTGGTACATGCAAACAAAAAACTCGAAGAATATATAAGTCGAAGTACAGGGTTATGGTTAGGGCTAGAGGTATAAGAAGGTTGCTCCTCCCACGTGCGGCCCGACACACCTCGCTATGCGACAGGCTACGGGAAATGCCCACGACCGGGTGCTCCTGCGATGCCTCGGCTGGCGGACACGGAAGCGCGAAGACCACAACCTATTCTATCCATTACCGGCCCTTTCATAAGAAAGTGCCCCACAAGAAACTCAGCCCAAACATTACAGGGGAAATAAGAAAGTCGACAGCTATTATACTCAAGTTAATGTGGGACACACTCCTTTATCAAATAAGAAAGTCAGCCTGAGCCCGATTTCTGGTTTCTGATGAGCCGGCCGGTACTGTAGACCAATATGTATGTGTGGGTGGGGGTGGATGAAATTAAATAATTAACCACTTGAACTATAATTAATTTAGCAAAAACGGGGAGAACAGTAGTACCAGGTATATATATATGTTGAAAAAATTAAAATAACAGCTGTGAGATCAAGGATTTCGTCGAAACTCATCTTTGCTAGCTGAGTGTAATACTTCGATCGCGCGTACGTACGGGTTTTACGGCACAACGCGTTTCTCAGGACAGAGACTCCTACTCGTAGAGCGTTGAGACCAGACGACATATACATACGCAGACGAAGGATATCATATGTATAGTTCGCGCGGGCTTGGTGGCACGCGTGGGAGAGAAAAGCGCCGGCCGAAAAGGGGGGGTAAGGGTGGGTGATGCTTGGGGAGATGGTCGGTGTATACGGGCTACCGCGGGGGGGGGGGAGGGTGTACTCATGTCGTGCACGGCCGTAGTCGTATGACCATGGACCCTCGCATCCCAAAAATGCTGGGACGGAGCACGTTGGGTTTGCACCAACCAGGCAGGGGGGGGGGGGAAGAAGAGTGGAACTGGACGAAGGACCTTCAGGAGGACCGTACCTAATGACGCCTTCCGCATTAAGTTCAAAGGGGGGGGGTGTGACGCGAGGCCTCACAAAAGGTCTCGGCAGAGAGATGGTTCCAACGGGCAGAGGAAGGGGCGGAGTAGGTGCACATGCGGAAATGACACAAGACCGAGGAGGAGGAAAGGGCAGAGCGACACAGGACGGTTGCAACCGTGATTCTAACCGCTGACGCCAATATATGCACGCGCATATAGCACCGCGGGATGTGGGTGGTGGGGTGGGGGGGGGGGATGAGGTAGGGGATAGGGGCGGGAGGGGGGGGGGAAGAGGCAAGCAGTCTGCCCAACAGACTGACTTGTCTTTTTCCTTTTTCCGTTTTTTTTCCCTTTGCATTTTCTTTCCTTTCCTTTCTTTTTTTTTCGTTCTTCTGTTTCTTTTTCCTGTCTTCCTTCCACTCCCTTGTTCGATATGTTTTATTTTCCTTTTTTTTCCCCCGGTTTTCCGTACTTCCCTGTACGTACTGTCGGACGTATTATCGTCTTTTCGTTTCTATTTTGCTCGCTTCCTTGTTCTCTTTGGGGGCGGATCATGTCTTGTATCTAGGTGCTACACCCCCCTCGCATAGGCAGCGCATCGTATAAGCCGGTCGCCCCGATGGTCTAGCAGGTAACCACGAAGGCTGCTAAGTTTGAGGTCGAGGGTTCGACCCTCCGTAGTATGGAATTTTTTATTACCAAATCACAACCACCTATTATAAAAATCTCCTATTATAGCGTGGGTAAGCACAATTCGATAAGAAGAGTCGACGAGGGAAGAAAGTGCTAAAATATTCTCGGCGTACGAAAGCAAGGCACGTACCGTAGTGGGAAGGGAGGGGAAGAACCTACTTAGTAAGTTACGTAGTTGGGAGGGGAGAGGAGAGCCTACTTAGTGGCCCCGGGTCTGAGTTACGACTAAAGAGGGAGAGAGAAAAGGACTAGGGCGAAGATCATACATGGGGTGGAAAACATAAAATCAAATCAAATATATATATATATATATATATATTCAATACGATGCAGGTATGCTCATCTCACTTTTTTTTTTTTTTTTTTTTTAGTAGTAGTAGTAGTAGTAGTTTTAGTATAGTAGTAGTAGCAGTAGTAGTAGTAGTAGTAGTAGTAGCAACAGTAGCAGTAGTAATAGTAGTAGTGGCAGTAGTAGCAGTGGCGGTAGTAGCAGTAGTGGCAGTGCAGTAGTAGTAGTAGTAGTAGTAGTAGTAGTAGTAGTAGTAGTAGTAGTAGTAGTAGTAGTAGTAGTAGTAGTAGTAGTAGTAGTAGTAGTAGTAACAATGGGGGCCATAGTAAATAGAACAAAAAATAGTGAAGTAATAGTAGTAATAGTATATAGAGCTTTTTGTGTGTACCGTAGGTCCTATTTACTATTTACTAGTGTTTACTATGGCCCCCCGCAATAGTATGTGCGATGAGTGTACTACTGTAGTGTTTTTCGTGTTTTATTCGTCTTCCTCCCGAGGTATTACTCCACTCCGGACTTACTGGAACCTGGGTGGCCACGGACTTGAATTGTGGCGATGGGTTAATGTGATAACGACACCACTACTACCACTACCACCACCACCACCACCACCACCACCAACACCAACAACAACACCACCACCAACACCAACACACAACAGCAAGCAGTACACCGATCGGGGATCGGAGCGGAGGACGATGGGATAGTCCACGACTGACTGACTGGTGATTGATGGTTGACGATGCCATAAACTTTGTTTCCCGTAGGAAACACAACAACAATGCTACTAATTACAGTGCAGTGGTGCACCAGGTACCAGAGGTATTTATGTGTAAGCTTGCGTGTTTGTTAAATTTGGTTTGTTGTGACCGCGCGTGTGTGTTTATTTTGACTACTATTAATATTAATACGAGTGTACAGCAGTGTGCAGTACTTGCCTGTACTTCGAAGGTTGAGGGGGGAAACACGAGGAGGGTGATGGAAATATGCGTACTATTAGTAGTATGATATCTTCCATACGAAGTAGTCTAGTCTACCACATGTAGGGTGGGGATTTCTTTACACATCAATATACGTCATAAGATACATAGGAGAACAAACCGCACTAATTGTTGTTTTGTAGCAGTTGTTTTCTTTGAGCTACCACAACAACTGTATCAGGTATAATATGTGTACAGTATACTGTGTGCAGTAGTATAGTACATACAGTAGTAGTAGTGTTATGATTAATAGTACTGCAGTGTGTGTTCTTTTTAAATGTTCGTTTTGAACCGTTCTTTGTATATACATACCCGCCGACATCCGGTACATCTACATATAATATATATATATATATACTACGTAGAGTCCCCGTGCCGATTCTTCGTCCTATCATACTACGTAGAGCGACACAACAAGTTATCATGTGGTCACAGAAGGAGTATATAGAAAGTAGCTGCTCCGTAATAATCTTGTCTCGCCCGTGGCCACATGCCACTAGTAGTATTAATAGTAGTAGTAGTAGTCGTAGTAGTCGTAGTAGTCGTAGTAGTGGTAGTAGTAGTAGTAGTCGTAGTAGTGGTAGTAGTGGTAGTAGTCGTAGTAAGGTAGTAGGTAGTGGCGCTGCCTTACTTACTGTAGTCTCCCACGAAAGAGGAGGAGCACACAGCGTATACACGACTTACCTCGTATGGATATCGTATGTATATATGATGCATGTATGCACATACAGTATATATGCATTTGTGTCTACTTACTACACTGAAATCTGCTGTATGTAACAATGATAATGTTGTTGTTGTTGTTGTTGTCTTCACATTAAACCCGTTCTTTCTACTCAACCACATCAGTACACCCACTGCCTGTCCTGATTCCCAGTCCTAGAGAGATACAAATTCTGTGGTCACAGACTGTGAAACAGAGAAAAACCAAAACAAAATAAACGCAAATTAATGGGTAGAGCAAGTGAGATGCGTAACGTACCGGGTACGAGAACACAGCGACACGAGCCGAACCAAAAAATAAGAACAAAAGACAAATAAAAAGCAAATTCTGAAATGAAACAGAATACAAATGACGCAGGGAGACAGAAGCGCCTCTAGAAGAAATGCACACGTGCCCAAGAGGAGCAGATAACTGCTGCATGGGCGAGGCAACACGAAAAAGAGCAACACGAAAAAGAGGGAGACACCGGCATAGGGTGGAAACAAAGGGAGAAACAAAACAAAAAAGCAAGAAAGAAGACACGAGAGAGGAAAAGAGAAAAATCGTTCTCAAGGCAAGCTCAAGGCGATTGTAACAACAAGTTCCCGTCTCTGCTATAAAAACTGATACGGGGACCATGTCACACCTTCTGCCATCTCATTCCCACTCTAAAAACAAAAACGGTGGCAAGAGCCGGTACTACCTCTGCCGCGCCCCCCCCAGTGAACACATCAACAGGAAACAAATAATAGAGTTCAAGGACTATTATAGTCGAGTATTAAGTAGTATTAATTATAATAATATAAATAATAAGTAGTACGGGTGTATACGTAAGCATTTTTTGCTCCTCCTGCTGTAACAAAAGTTTTGTGCCGCAGCGGCCGCGGAAAATCTTTCTATATGTATTCCATTATACATATTATATTAATATAGTGGATTTTTTCCAGTGATGGTGTATACGAGTACGAGTTATGCGTAGAATTCTAGTCTTAATCTTGATATTTATAGTCATAACTGACAAAAAAAACGTATTTTTGTTTAGATGGAACAAAGATATTCGTGACCGCTGGATCGACGCTGAGAAAGAGAGGAAAACATTATCTCTCCACACTAAAGTCAAGTAAGCAAGGGACATTTCACTCCAAAACGCGACAAAACAATCTCCCAAAAGCCTCTGGCTAAAATCACACACACGCACCAAAATGACCCATTTCGGCCAAAATGCAACACCCCTTCCCCCCCCCCCAGAAAGATTTACACGTTTGTTTGTACCATATAATACACAATTTCTTGTTGACGGGGCTGACGAGACGAATCGCTTCCCGCGATCTATTCTAAAATGAAAAAAATGGATGGATATCTCGAGGATATATATCTCGATCTAAACTCTAGACTGAAAGACAAGTACCTGTGGTATTAAATAGGCCTTTTTGACATCCAGATTTTTGGCCCTACGTACGTGCATACGTACGTATCATAGCTCATTAAATTATTAAATACATTTAATACAAATACTGAAATATTTTGATTAAAAACAAAAAACGGAAGAAGCTTCTTCTTGGCCGGAACCCCAGGGGGCGTTCAAATTTTAATTCACGCTCGGAATTGTCGTGTGATTCTTGTCCCATTCCTTCTTAAAATAAAAGCGAAAGGCCCCAAAAATAGTTTTGGTTTATCATTCTGTAAAGAGGTAAAAACAACCAAAACAACGAAAAACAAAAAAACAACCGGTAACAAAGAGGTAAAAGATGCGCCTTTTTTTGGTTACCCACCCGTGCTATATACGATCATACTATTGATACTAATAATACATAGATTCGTAGGGGTACGAGGATCACTTTTTGGTTAAATTAGACTTTCTGAATGACACCGAGGGCTCTCCTTAAACGAAGCAATCAATGTCGTCGAGGTGTCATTCTTGTTTCTTGGCAATCAAATTGCAATGTTGTGTCGGTTGTGTATACCCGAAGGCCATTCATTATTGGGATATGGTACATCGAGTCGCATTTGCTTCCCTCTATTTAGCAAATAAGTCAGTTTATGGGCGAGTATCGAGCTTCCCCAAGGAACGAGGGAGACGTCACAAAAAAAAAGAGGCGCACACCTAACACACACACCACTCACTGCTTGTACTGCTGTACCGTACGTAGCATGCCTCTACCGACGATCAAATAATTGACCAGGTGTACGTACTACTGACTGTATTAATAGTATCAACAGTCAGATGGCAGACCAACAGCCGTGCATACTACAGGCCATGCCACGGAACGTGCACCTAGCTGCTGGGGAAAATGTGGAATTTCTCGGCCAGACTGCTGTGAGCTGTGACCATCTATCAATCTATATGATACATGAGGTCAGGCCAGGTCCGTAGAAAAATAGCCCGGATGTCTAGCCGGAGCAGGCGATGACACTTCTTGTGGTGGTACTACTGCTGTATCATATGATATATACGCACTGCTGTAGTACGACAAGTGGAAGGCGAAGGGCATATCACACAACTGTGCAGTTCTCTCTCTGGCTTAAAACTTCTTCACGAACTTTTTGAGTTTTTTCGGCAATTCGGAGTCAAGGAACAACTTTCACCAAAATAAGCGTTGACTGACCTGTTTGCACCGAGATATTCGTAGCGCGGGGGGGGAACGTATCGGAATTATTGCGCATCAATCAACAGAGGAAGCTGGAAGATCCCCCCCCCCCCTCCCCCTTCTACGTGCATATTTGGTGCCACGAGAGTTATATAGCCGCATCACCAGAGGCAGGACAATCAATCATCACCATCTTCACCGCGGTCGGCTGTTGTTGTTGCAGTGCAGCTTCTTCTCTGTTTTTGACTCTGGAGGCCACTGGCACCCCCCCCTGCGAGATCATATCCGCTGGTAAAATAATATCGGCGGGTGACGCCTTCTGTCTGGAATGGCTTGCTCGCTCAGTATTATGACTAGCTCGGAAACTCGAACGGGTAAGAGTAGTAGTGGCAGCAGTATCCGTAGTAGTATCCGTAGTAGTAGTAGTCGTAGTAGTCGTAGCAGCAGAGCCGGAACGACGACGACAATGATGATGGCGAAGAAAGGCGTGATGGCTTGTCTCGTCCTGCTGAGTTCCTGCGGCCGCCTGCAGCTGGCACCTGGCGGGCACGCGAATAAGCAAGTAGCAGTAGGAGGGCCGATGATGCTTGCTGAGGGGGCGCAGCAGCTCGATTTCGAGACTCGATACGGTGGCAACGACGGTGGCGGGGGCGGTGATGGTGGCGATGGATCAGCGGCAGCGCACCCGTTTTACCGACGTCACCGACATGGTCCTCGCATCTTGACCGTGCTGACGACGTACAGCAACAGGACGGCGTACGCGAAGGCTAACAGGGAGGCCATAGAGGAACGCAAGGATGGGTATGCACCTGTTGTGGTGAGTGCCATTTTAAACCCCCCCTTTTTAGAACCGACTCCTCAACACTCGGGAATAGAGTGATACCTAGGTTTATAGTGCAGTTACTGATATTATACTGAAAAGGGTCAAACGACATACACATTTATATCTATATATCATACGTATTATATGTATATACGTGATTGAGTGCAAAAATCGTACGAATACATCCTACTGGTTGTACGCACGAGATACTTCCTGTATGTATATGTCGACGTATAGAATCTATAGGATAATCCATAATGTAGGACCGGGCGGAGTGCGAAGCACTAAATACTAAATAAGTAATGAAGCACAACAGCAAGCATCGTCTGGTGTTGTTGTTGTTGTTGTTGTTGTTGTTGTTGTTGTTGTTGTTGTTGTTGTGTGTTTGGTTGTGTTTGTTGTGTGTGTTGTTGTGTGTTGTTTTGTGTGTGTTGTGTGTGTTGTTGTGTGTTGTTTTGTGTGTTGTTTAGTTTGTGCTGTATTGTTTGTTCTCGTGTTGTTCTCAGCTTTTCACTCATCAGCATTAATGTGCAAAATCGTGTGCCCGTGGTTACATTACTCGTACATATACAAGCACATATGTTTTTCACGGCGATACCGTGAATGGGGCTGAACGAATGCCGCGCAGTTAGTCGTCTTATTTAGTTGTTGGTGTTTGGTATTACTACAGTAGTAGTAGTAGTAGTAGTAGTAGTAGTAGTAGTAGTAGTAGTAGTAGTAGTAGTAATACGAGCAGTACAACAGTATACATTTACGTATGTATACCCTGGCGGTAATGATTCGCCGTTGACAGTAAGTCGTTATTGGTACATCAGTACTGAGGCAGGGATCATGTTCAGGCATCGGTGACGGGCGGGAGGGCGTGGGACGAGCGAGTTCGTTGATCGTAACGGAGACGGTGGGAGATTGCGTCTCCGGAACCAAACGTGACGGGAAGGAAAGCTCGGCTGGACGCTGCTGTGGAGGTTATCCGACGTATTCTGTATATTTTTATAAATATGTCTTATATAAATATAGATATACTGGTATGCATACGAAATACTTGCGTTTTTTGTTTTTTTGTACATATAAAACTATATGTATACATACGTATACGTACGTATTATATATATTTAATTTAATAAATTTAGTTTTGACATGATAGGGACACGAGATAGACAGAGGGGTGTGCTTAAAATCTAGGAATCGTCGTGGTGTTTCGTCTTGGAGCACTCTTGATGTATCGGAATGTTATCTCTGTCGCTCACCGCCGCCGTGCTCCAAGCGTGTGCATCTAGCTCGACTGAAATCTTTAGGTAGACGAGCGCTGTATTTTGTCGTTGAGGAAACACTTCAAGGTGTATGTATCATAGGCCCATGCATAATGGTCTCGTTCAAGCTCTCCTCCTGACTGAACACATTGCACGCAGCCGCCGGACTATAATCTCCAGTAAGCAGCAAACTACTCACTACTACGAGTACTTCTTCTTCTGCTGATCGCCGGTTATTTCGTTCTGTTTGTTGAATGTAGACGTTGCCGCGATATATAGCATTATAAAATAAAATTATTATAAATACGTCAGCTGTGAGTTCAATTTATATTATTATACCCTGTTAGACCTACGCGTACAGTGGTAGGTTGTATATATTATATATACGTAGTCACATCACATATTATACGGCTTGCGACTTCTTCGTCTATCTTCTTCGCCGCGCCGATAATAACACGCAAGAATATTCAGCACACACACGCATCGACCGGCGTGGGCACCGCATCTCTTTTATTTGTCAACAACGTGGACGCGATGATAATACTTATATAGGTGTTCATCACGAGCGATGAAGAGGACGAAGACATGGACGAAGCGGTCAGCTTCAAGTACGGGGCGCCTCGAAACCATCGATTGCTAGGCGCCGTCACAGAGGTGAGAACAACCTAAAAACAGAAGTGGTCAGTGTTATACGACCCCATTGGTTTTGTATAGGCAAATAAACAGAGATCACAGCGTGGTTGTTGTGGTGTACGTTATAAGCATATATATATATATGCATCATAATACTTGTAGTACTCGTAATACTTTTTAATGTATATTATATATTTATATTCCAACAACACAGCCGGCCGAGAAAAGTGCACCGTCTTGTAGATACACAGGTAGGTGTTACGATGTTTGTTAAAACATATTATTTGTGGTGTATATATATCTCCTTGGTAACTGCTCCCGCCCACAGTTTTCGAGGAAAACATTGAAATCATTGAAATTTCGACTTGGACTACACAGTACAAGACACCTACGACCTATAAATAGCAAGAAACAGACACATAAGAAAGCCAGGCTGGTATTGGGAGTAAAACCATAAAGTCGAGCGCCGCTATCTTGATGTTAGTGTGGAAAGCACCCTCTCTCAAATTAGAAATTCACAGCCTGGGTCAGCTTTCCTGTTTCTTATTGTTAGGTGTCCTGTACCGACTGCATGATACTATTATACCGTCGTACAGCCTACTGGTTCGCAGTACTGAAACGGGTACATACTACTGTATACCAGGGTACGTAGTACCAACTTCTTGAATGATCTGAACCAGCAGTATATTATAGTAGAATGATAGTAGTACCAAGGGCGCCCCCCGAAAAAATGCCTGACCACCCGGAAAATTGCCTGACCACAAAGCACTACCCCCGGGGCGGGCCAGAACAAAAAACAAAAACCAACACGTAGTTTGTATCGCCACACAAGCTTCCACAGACGCCACAAACATGTATATATATTATGGTGCACTACTGTGCTCTTCCTTTCAGACATCTATCTACGTATATATGTATGCATGCACAGCGAAGTATATATATATATATATCTGCACGCTCCCAAGCATCGATGTCATGTGATATGTATGCGGCGAGGTATTCGGCCCACTATTACTGAGGACCACACACAGCAACACCAAAGCGGAAATAGGACCAAACCAATAAGTAAGTATTGTTATTTAGTAAAAATGGGGAATTATTATATAGGTTCTTGTGTATACCGTAGGTCCTATTTACTAGTATTATTATCATTAGTATTATGTATTATGGCCCCCCGTTATAACGCTTGAAGGAGAATGATCGAGATCGCGGTCCACAGATAGAAATGTATCGCACGGCGTTCGTGGGGGAGGGAATCAATGGTAACCATTCCCTACTTAACGTTTCACTTGATCTTAGTGTAGCTTGCAGCCCCCCCCCCCCCCTTAAAAACCCAACGCGCTCCGTCCCGGCATTGTAGGGATCGACGAGGGTCTATAGTCTATCACGGACTAGCGGGCCACCTGACGACAGACATGGTGCTATGAGTATTCACCCCCCCCTCCCCCCGAGGATGCTGAATCTGAAAAACGGAGTGCTGTTCATTTTTTTTTTTTTTTTAATTGTTTTATTCGGGCGCCGCCCTTCGCAGTACGCGGTGAGATAGACGACTAACGACAGACGACAGACGGCAGATAGATGAAATTATATCCGAACGAAGCTCACCTGTATATACTATTAACGTACTATAAATACTACTGGTGTACCGCTACACCACACGACATATTTTATATCGTATACATATATAGTATACCACCAACTATTATTAATAGTACTCTGCTGTACGAGTATTATATATATATATATAAATATGTTCAGACAGCAGGAGGAGTAATAAGTAGTTCTTCACCCAGGAGAGGCCCGAGTGATGTTTCTTTTGTGGATGTCTTCTTTGTTTTTTAATTGTTTATTTCTTATTTTTGTACGAGCATCAATCAGTCTGGGGGTCTGAGAATCTGTGCTTCTTCAAGATAGTGCTGAGGGTGTGCTGAGCAGCAGGGAAGGCAGCCCTGGAACGGTTGGAATAGAACGTCATGGTCCCCAACAATAATTGCTACTGATTGGGTACGATTTTTTTTCACAGGGCACAGATTCCAAGCGTTCCCTGTCCGTATTTTTCGGAAGAGAGGAAGCATCTATCTACATACATACATGCAATGTATATTATATATATGTGTCTCAAAACGGCAGTAAAGTAGGCAACCTCTTGTTCAGGTCGTCGGAACGGGCACACAAAGAACGAGATGAATTGCGGTGATTAGTAGTGCTGATGGGAGTGTTGCGCTACTTATCGGGAGGCCCACGGGGGTACATTATATTATGGCGATGTGATACATGGGACGAACAAGGGAGCACTCGATGGAGTATGTGTAGATGCCACAGGACTCGCCTGCGGCAGGACCAGAAGGCTCTCGCCATGGGAAAAAAAACACACACACACACACACGGTGTCGAACGACAGCCTCTGGCGATATATTTCTAGCATCAATACAGAACTGACGAACCGACGATGATGATGTTCATAAAAACACCAGAAGAAGTCCTCGTCGATCCGCGACAGCCATACTACACAACTTCTACATGTGTCCCGAGGGTGCCACTTGGATGGATAGCACTGCTAGCTGTGAGACATGATACGCCTTGCGGTGTACTTGCGCGTGGAGATATCCTCTGTGCCATGAAGCACTCGCTGCCACCATCATAACGGAACCCCTGTCCTACAGTCTCAACCAGCACGCGGTCTCGCCGCAAAATTCAGTTGGGTTATTTTATGCTCAAAGCCTGTTTGTTACCCAGAATGCCAATCGGACACAAAACCCCCCAAGACAGCTTGGAATCTTTGGAATGGAACACACGACAACGACTAAGAAGGCCGAATAATCTCGTTACATTCCAACTAGCCAAACCGATCAAATGCAGCTAGGTAAGGCGCACCATGAAAGCGCACTGATTGTTCGCTCACTGTTTACGGCGGTGTCCAGGCATACAATACGTATCTCTATAACTTGCGTAGCTTTACGACCGAGTCGTCCTCTGCGTAAAGAGTACGGGGATACTACTGTATGGATTATATATATATACGTGCATACATTTTACCGCAAGAAGAAAGATGTGTGTCTGCATATATTTATCTGCGCATGCAACCACCGGCACAGTAAGGGCCCGTTTTAACGAAGAAGAAAAAAAAACAATTTGAAAAAATATATATTCAAATCCGCCTTTCATTGGTCAACACACGCACCAGCACCAAAGATTAGGATCTTGGGGCATAATATGTGGTGCTGGTGCGTGTGTTGACCAATGAAAAGCGAATTTGAATTTTTATTTTTCCAAATTGAATATTTTTCTTCTTCGTTAAGATGGGCCCTAAACACATGATAACGCATACATCGCATACATACTTATTATATGATACATATATTTTTTTGTGTTAAGAAAAAAAAAACAAACATACCTGTCAGATCTTGGTGAGATCGAGGATTTTATCGAAACTCATCTTTGCAAGCGGAGTGGGATACTTCGATATATATATGTACTTAGTATTATACATATATATAAGACATATGCATACATACACATACACGAGGTATGTACATAAATACACATATAGGCCCAATACCTGTGGTACGTTCGAACAGCAGTATCATACCAGGTATATACCCCTCTTTGCTGTGTGTTGGGGACATGGTTTGGAAGGAGCTTTAAAACGAACGACGCATGACAACATGATGATCTGTCGTATGAACTCCTCGCCATGAGTACATATATACATTTACACCCCCCCACCCTTCCGTGGCGAGCCAAAAATATATTTTGGACAACATACATACCACTCGTTGATAAAAACTCAAAATACATGTATACACGGACACGAATACAAGATGGTGTACTCCCCCCGTTCCCCGTTGAGGCATGCATAGCGAACGAAGCCTACGTATGTACCTGTTATATATGTATGATGTGTATATACCTGCAAGATTTCTGGCACCGATTTATCATATCAATGATCATGAGTGAGATGAGTACTACAGCAGTAGTTGTTCGGGTCCTCCAACGGCTGATCGAGAATATCTGCGGTTGGGTTGGACGGAAGTCTATATACCGAGGCGTGCATGAGGGAGGGGATGAATGCTGACCATCAACGTCTACTCAGCGTATCGCATAATTAATGTTGTTGGTTATAGTCCCCCTCCCCTCCCCCCTCCGGTGCAAGCAATCAATGTCTGCCTGGTTGGTGAAAAAAAGCGCAACGTGCTCCGTCCCGGCACTGAACCGGATACACGAGCGTTTATTATGGTCATACTTCTTACGACTACAGCCGTGCACGACATGAGCCCTCCCTCCTGATAGGCCGTATCTAAAAAAGAAGGAGTGATGGTGTTGTATTGGTTTTTCTTGGCGTCCTCACGGGTACAAGACATGCCAACTCATGTGTACAAGTAAATATATACAATATACAATGTACGGCCGTATGTATGTTTTCTATATGACGCGTACTCAGCCAGTAAATAGTAACTCGAAATATCTTTCCTGGTAGTTGTTGTTGTTGTTGTTGTTGTCTTCACATTAAACCCGTTCTTTCTACTCAACCACATCAGTACACCCAGTGCCTGTCCTGATTCCCAATCCTAGAGAGATACAAATTATGTGGTCACAGACTGTGAAACAGAGAAAAACCAAAACAAAATAAACGCAAATTAATGGGTAAAGCAAGTGAGATGCGTAACGTACCGGGTACGAGAACACAGCGACACGAGCCGAACCAAAAAATCAGAACAAAAAAGACAAAATAAAAAACAATTTCTGAAATGAAACAGAATACAAATGACGCAGGGAGACAGAAGCGCCCCTAGACGAAAAGCACACGTGCCCAAGAGGAACAGATAACTGCTGCACGAGCGAGGCAACACGAAAAAAGAGAGAGACACCGGCATAGGGTGGAAACAGGTAGTACAGAGTATTACATATTTATATTAATAGTACGCTACGGCACGGCGGTGGTGGCCATACCATGTTATATTCGTCATATGATAAATGCATACGAAGTATATTAGATATGTATATATAAAATACCTGGTACAGGTATATACCACGATGATCGAAAAAGTATACCAGGTATTTTAAGGAACGTTTGGTACTGCTGTGATATCAAAATTTAAACGGTTGTTATATTTTATGCATATTTACGTCCAGAGTGCACGGCCGGTCGCCCCGGTGGTCTAACTGGTAGCCACGAAGCCTGTAGGGCCGGATGTCGAGGGTTCGATTCTCCCCATTGTTGTTGTTGTTGTCTTCACATTAAAAACCGTGCCGGTCTCTCTATCCAGTACCTCCATCTGTCCGTACTAATCCAACACTTGACACGGTCGATTCCCGTGGTCACAGGCTAACTTACCCAAAAAAAGGTATACTGAAATAAAAGTGGAACCCGAAGGGTCCGCAAAGCGATCAAAGCCAGTCAAAAACAGATAGTCTGGAGCCCTCCGCTCCCCTCTACACGCTATGTGAAGGTAAAAATAAAACTGGAAAGGTCAACATCACCAATCGGGGGTATACGCCCCCTGATTCTATCTTGGTGCCCCTATATGCCGGGGTGTTCCGTGCCGGGTTCAGCCGGTCAGGCAAACAAATCGAGTCCTCCACCCCGATTATAAACGCAGACATGGTACGGGGGAAGGGAACTATGGTCCCGTGCGACTGATGTACCCCCGGCCTGCGGGCAGTGTAACTGCAAAAGGTCAAAAACAACGAAGGGAAAAAGACAAAGGCAAAGACAAAGGCAAAGGCAAAGTGGAGGTTTTTATTCTCAAATGACACCGACTGTCGAGAGCGCATATTATAGCGTGGGTAAGCAAAATTCGACGAAGAGTGACGAGGGAAGAAAGGCTGAAATCTTTCTCGCGATAAAAATGCAAGGCAAGAACCGTAGTGGGGGAGGAGGGGAGAGGAGCCTACTTTGTGACCCCGGATCTGAGTTACGACTAGGGAGGGAGAGAAAGGAAGGCGAAGATAATGAATGGGATGGACAAAAAAAAAATAAAAAATACATTTAAGGTCTGACAACAGAACCGTTGTTATCTACTGGTATGGAGGAGCCATAGTAAATAGGACCAATTTTTGATTTAGTAAAAATAGGCAAATATATAGGTTTTGTGTGTACCATAGGTCCTATTTACATGGCTCATTGGCGTAAAGAAGTGAAGTGAGGCAGGTAATGCTAGAGCTAGTTATGAACCTCCTGGCACAAGGAAGAAGAGGAGGCTAGCCGAAAACGAGCGACCGAGCGAGACAAAGAGTCGCAGCAACAATCAAAGAGACGCCTAAGAACCAACGGGACGGGAGGGGTGCGGAAGAAGGGCGAATCGGCGAGGGAAGAGAAACAAGCGAGAAATGGCGGAGCCGAGTGGCGCGATATGTGCCGGATCTGACTCGTCCTGGACTGTTTGTTTGTTTGTTTGTTTGTTTGTTATTTTTCCCCCTCCCCCCCACCGCCGCACCATTGCACCACCCCCTCGGGATGACGTGTCATGTGTGTCTCTGCGGTCTTGTTTGTTGAGTGTTTGCTTGTACTTTTGGACTTGTCTCTTTGTCTTTGCCTTTCGTCTTTTTCCCTTCGTTGTTTTTACCTTTTGCAGTTACACTGCTCGAGGCCGGGGGACATCAGTCGCACGGGACCATAGTTCCCTTCCCTCCGTACTCATGTCTGTCGTTTATAATCGGGGTGGAGGACTCGATTTTGTTTGCCTGACCGGTGTGAACCCCGTGCCAAATCGCCAGAGCGGACCATTGGCCAGCGTTCGATTCCCTGTAGGTGCCGGCTAACCCATATACCACTAAAAGAAAGCAGGGGGGTATCAGTCTGCCCCAATCGAAATTAGGTGAAAGTTGTGATATCCCGACAAGTGTCGTTCCGATCTCTCTTAAGCGAATCTCTTATGCTCTTAGACGCGTTCCACTAATAACGATAGTAGACAGGCAGAATAGAGCTGGAGGCGCGGCTCCTCTCCCAGGCCATCTAATCTGCGCGCTTTTTTGAACTGGCTTTGATCGCTTTGCGGACCCTTCGGGTTCCACTTTTATTTCAGTATACCTTTTTTGGGTAAGTTAGCCTGCGACCACGGGAATCGACCGTGTCAAGTGTTGGATTAGTACGGACAGATGGAGGTACTGGATAGAGAGACCGACACGGTTTTTAATGTGAAGACAACAACAACAACAACAACAACAAGAGTATGGCGATAAATCGATGCGAGAAAACAAAAAAACAAGAAAAAAAACGCAAGAGAGAACAAGCGTAAACAAACCAGAAAACGCAACACACTGATGACTGCTGCTAAACTGCTGTGCCGTTTTCCCCCGATCATTTATGGATTTCCGCTAGATAACCGTATAATATGTGTAGCTTCAATCAAACGTACGCGTAAGTTGGGGTAGAAATTATGACAAGATCATACAAACAACGCAGAATGATCCCGTCTAAAAACCCTTATTACTCTATATACTTCGTACATACCTATTACAGTATATATGTACGAAGATACACAGCAGTAGTTTTCATGCATGATATGTACGAATTGATACGAAAACAGAGTGAAACAGGCGCAAAACATATACTTTCCACAACAAGCACCACACCCCGAGAAACCAGCACGCAGCTACCGCAAAGCTCTCCTCCTAGAGAGAGTCCGCCCGTCATATTGCCCAGAGCACCATTTATTTGCTGACTGGTGTGTGGATGCAACAGAAAAACAAGGGGTCACCCCGGGGGACAAGTATTTGCACGAAAAAAGGAAATGCGGCTGCACGCCACATCGCTTTAGATTGTGGGTCTCTATCTAAGCACCAGACAGACATATACGTTATTTGGAGTGTACATGTGCATGTATATGTACACATTCTACAGTAGTAGTAGTAGTAGTAGTAGTAGTAGTGTGTTGTCTTACATTGAACCGTCCTTTCTACCCCAACCAACTACATTATCTCATCAGTACACCCAGTCAGTGTCTGTCCTGATTCCTAATCCTGGAGAGATACAACTGATTATTATGATGTGGTCACAGACTGTGTGTGGTGAGACAGAGAAAACGCAGCGTAGGTAGCATACCCTCGGGTATATATCAGATCATGTAACATACCAGGTACCTCTGGTACATATTTACACTTTCCAAGAAGGGCTATGTTGTTATGGTACAATTATGTACATATTATATGTGTGTCTGTTTCACGACGAGTGTGCCGGACTGCCACCAATAATGAAAAACTTATTTCGTATTCGTTACCTTTTTCTCTGAGTCGATTGTTTATTTCATGGTTGATATCTGCATCGTGCTCTGCTGTTAGCCCCGTTGTCCCTCTCCTCCATATGAGCGATGATGCTACCAGGTATGATACCAGTATGGCAGCCAATCAATACATTATTGGGGGGCGTACACTGCTGCTGTTGTACCTCAAAATACCAACCACCATTCATTACGTACTCGTGAAAGAGAGAGCCCCATCCATGGGAGTTTGTATATAACAAGCTGTTGGATAAGCTGATGGATAACGGTTGTTCGTTGCTTTTGGGGGAGTTGCCACCTAATACCTTGCTTTTTCCTGCCTCCCATTTAGGCTTATAGCATAAACAATACACAAGGGGAGGGCAGCCGTACTGATACATACAACGGTCGACGAAGGCAGAAACGAAATTAATGGTATAGATCGTGTGGCAAGGTGTCGGTTCGACTATGATAGATAGCCCTTTACGTAGCTCTACGATTTTGTTTTTGTTTGGTTTGTTTCTTGCCGTTGAGTTGTTCACTGGGGGGGGGGCGCGACAGGCAGCGTCAGCACTGACACTTGACACCCCCCTAGGCTATTGCCGAGAGTAGGAAGGATATGGCTGAGGGTGTGACGAGAATCCCGGATCGGTTTTGTAGCAGACACGGGAACCCATGTTACATACCTGGTATGATATCATCGTCGCCTTGTTGAGAATGATTTTCTCTTTTTCGCTTGTCTCTCATATCTCTTCTTCTTTTTGTCGGCCTTTTTTGTCATGACAAAAAAACTTTATGGACATTTCAATCAATCAATCATTGCCGCCGCGGGTCAACCCAAATCAAGGGAGAAGTCCTATTTGTTACAGGGCCGAGGAGGGGAGGGTGTGCTTCATTTTCATGCATGCCCGTAGTCGTATGACCATAGATCCTCGCACCCCTACAATGCCGGGACACAGCATGTCGACTTTTCACCGGTCAGGCAGAGGGGGGGGGGTTGTAGCGCTGCTTTATATCGCTATCTGCTCTGCTCCCCTCTACCCTACACCCTACCTGGTGGTTGGTGAGGGGGTGCTATACTTTGAATACGTCATTATATTATTATTACCCCGTACGAGTGATCCGACGCAAGTCGACGAGGGAAGAAGGTGCTGAAATCTTCTCGCGATAAAAATGCAAGGCAAGAACCGTAGTGGGGGAGGAGGGAGAAGAGCCTACTTTGTGACCCCGGATCTAAGTTACGACTAGGAAGGAGAGAGAAAGGAAGGGCGAAGATAATAAATGGGATGGACAAAAAAACAAAAGTGCATTATCCTTGCCCCCCGATAATGTGGATAATGTGTACGAGCTGGGCCAGCCAAAAAAATGTTTTTAAAGCAGATTGGCCATGCCCCGACCAATTTAACGAATTTGGACCTGGAATTTGGACACAGTGTAGATCATGTACTAATCAACACTCTTGCCGCCTGCCCTTTTTTTTTTTTTTTTCCTCGAGAGAGATACGACGATCCAAAAATCGAAAAAAATGCAAAAGCGATCAAAACTACTTGAAAAAAAAAAAAGTCAAAGAGGGCAGGCGGCAGGTATTTTTGCACGCACGGTTCAAAGACGTGGTTAAAATGTCAGAGTAAAACTCTCGAAATTGGTCGGGGCATGGCGGAAATACCATTTTTCCCGTAATTACTTGACTTATATATGGAATCGAGTTTTGGTCATATCTCTTGATGGGTGGCGAATTGGGCAACGAGACTTACATCGATCTTCTCCTTGTGTCTTCAGCATTGTCCTCACCAAATTTCATGTTGATCGAAAATGACATTTTTTATACGAAATTAGAATGAAAAAATGTTGTTTTCGAGTTTTCGGGGATATCTCGGCGAGATCGAGTCGAGAAAAAAATATGTATATAATTTTTAATATACAAAAAACAATTGCACAAGCACTGGTATGTCAGGGTTGGCGCTTCAAAATTTTGTAGCCTAATTCGCAGTGGTTCACGAGATACGACTTTAGGAAGCTTTGTAAGTTTCTTGGCTGGCCCAGCTCGTATGTGAAGGATAAAAAAACTTCAACTTTTGTCACTCAAAAGCACCCTGAAAAAAGAACGCCACAGGAGAAACAAAAAAAAACTCTCTGCACAAACTCTACCCCCCTTTATCTTTTCTATGATGATTTACCTATATACCTACGTATTTATGCAGATCTAAGTTATGCGTGGAATATGAGCTACGTATATACGGGTCCATGACTGGTCCAAAAGTTTCGGACGCTCCGCTGCTACGTAGTCTCGCATCGACATCCTACGTATACTGCAACATAGGAGAGGAGTCAGAACGTACCTTCCAGAGTACAGAGTTAATCTGTCTATCGTGGTGATTTTTTGTACCGCACGCACGCGTCTTCTACGACGCAACAACAAACACGTATGAAGCTCAAACTGAGGGAGATTAGCCTGTGATAGCGCAGCAATCTTAGTAAGGCTCACATATCTCTGCGTAAAATAAAACCATAAACTAAGCGCTACGCCCCCCCCCAACCCTAACCCTAACCTTACCCCCGATTATGGGGGCGGCGCGAACCCTGGACGGTATTATTGAGGTGCGCTATTAATAATACCAGTAGAGAGAAAGGGATTTCGTGCCCGCAGTTTTCTGATTGGTCAATTGTTTTGGTTGGAAATTTTGATTGGTGGAAAATCCTTGGTCGACATTTGTCGTCATCAGGAAATTTTGATTTATTGGTGGAAATTTCCAACCAAAAAAATTGACCAATCAGAAAACTGCGGGCACGAAATCCCTTTCTCTCAGGCTACAACGACACACAACAACCACATTACTGCTGTATGTATACCTCGTACGAAGGAGGGGTGGGCGCCGTCCACGGGCTACGTCGTACAACAACATTGTTACAGCAGAATGTATATATACCTGGTATATATTTATGCGTATCCCTATAATACGTAATACTAAACTAAGCCGCAGGCCGTATGCCGTATATACAGCAGTATACATCAGCAGCAGTAAGTAGTGACTACGTGGAGGAACTATTAATAATACTACTTTTTATAATCTACGACCAAGAAAAGAAGAATAAATATAGATAGGCCGGGGACCCCCCCTTGGGTGTATTTCCGGTGTCAGCATTATGTCGGAGATGCACAGACAGACAGGCTCTCAGCTCTCAGGGGCACTTGATTTTGCGGTATGTTTACAAGGATGAGGACGCCGTTTGTTAATCCCTCCACCCCGCTTTGCCCACCCCAAAAATAGAAAACTGGAGAGAGGTCTAGGATACGGGTGCGGATGTGCCGCTAGCTATGAATAGGCGTTGTTCTCTATGTACTTGTGTTGGATGCGGTAAACGCCAGCTTGTTGTATGCAGTACCACCACCTGGTGTGTCGATACACCGCCGCCGTGCGCATGTTAGATACGCCCACCATAACAATAACCGCTGAGCTCTGCATCAGTCAGCGCTGACTAAATCAGTCAGCGCTGACTGATAGGTCAGTGGGTAAATAAAGTACGGTGTATACCTGACCGTGGCCGCCCCCCCGGTATTAGGGCACGTAGTCATGGTATATATTAATATTAATAGTTGCAATTGCTATTATCGGATTTACTATCAATAATAGTATATACAGTTCAGTTATACACTGTCCGGGCCATTTGCAAAGTAGAGGCCCTGGTTCGACTCCTTTAATTTCCCGATCTCCAACACTATAATATAATTTATTAGTATACTTCCTCCATGAAAGCTTCCACCAACTCCCATGGAAGCAAACATTACCACCATGGGAGTTGGATCTACTTCTGTGGAAGAAGTTGATGAAAGCCTCCATGGATGGAGTTGGTGGAAATTGCAATGGGAGCTTCCATCTACTTCCTTGGAAGCTTCCACCAACTGCCATGGAAGCTTATCCAACTCTCATTGAAGTCCACTAGCCCAAATGTTACTTCCATAGAAGCTTCCATCTACCTCCATGAAAGTATACATGTATCCGCTTCCATGGACCTGTATCTATATTTCCTTCCATGGAAACTCCGTGCAAGTCATGCTTCCAAGGAAAATTCTATGGAAGACATACTGCCATGGGAGTAGATTCACTCCCACCGTCTTCCATTTCTCCCGACCGGGCTTGTTCCCACCCGGACCTGATCCCGTTCGGTACTCTGCTTCCGCCCACAATATGCAGAAACAAACGTATCCGTCTGCAAGAGCCGCCGCAGGCCTACGAGCCGCCCTGATCCCATCCAGACGTGAGTAATTGGGGGCTTCCACGCCCACCGGCAACAGTGGAAAGCTCCATCTACTTCCATGAAAGCTTCCACCACCTTCCATGGGAGCAGATTTATTTAGATTTACTTCAAACATTACTTCCACTGGAAGAAATGTTTAATTCCAAATTACTTCCATGAGATAAAATTTACTTCCATAGAAGTAAAAGTCACTCCCATATTAGATTTTACTTCCATGGACGTAAATTTGACTTCGATTGAAGATTCCACTAACTTCCATGGAGAAACAATTAGTTACATTGGGAGTAAACGTTTCTTCCATTATACGTCCATGGAAGTAGTTTTTGCTTCCATTGAAGCTTCAACCAATTTGTTTTACGTATGAAAGTAGCTACTTCCAAATATTTTTCCATTGGAAATACAAATTGCTTCCATGTAGTGAAATTCTTCGATTCCAAATACACTTCCGTTGGGAGTAATATTTACTTCCAAATTACTTCCATGGGAGGAGCCTTTACGTCCATGGAAATGTTACTTCCATATTGCTCCCATCGAAGTAAATTCAACTTCAATTGACGATTCCACCATCTTCCATGCTGGAAGTAATTTCACTTCCAATTTTTAGTTCCATTGGGAGAAAACATACTTTCATTTTACTTCCACCGAAGTGATTTTTACTTCCTAAATAGTTTCATGAAAGTCGGCTTACTTCCATTGGAAGTGACTTAACTCCCCTGGAAGCTTCCACCGACTTCTATACTTCCATGGAACTTTTCTTCCACCCACTTATATGCTGCCGTAGAAGCTTCCACGAACTTCAATACCTCCAGGAAGCTTCCACCAACTTTCATGGAAGCTTCTACCAACTTCCATGGAAGGAAGTAAATAGCACAAAGTGGAAGTCACTGCCAATGGAAGTCCATGGGCGAAATTCATGGGAGCCAGTGGAAGTAGATGAAAGTCAGTAGCATTTTGCAGTTGTCAGTAAACCGTGGACGTCGACGGAAGTCTATGGAGGCTGGTGGAAGTATAGTGGGCTTCGGTGGGCTTTTGTGGTTTTTACGGAAATTCAGGGATTAACTGGAAGTGGGTGGAAGTCTTTGGGGGTATATGCAAGCTCTTGGAAGTTTTGCCGAATGTGTGTGTGTGTGGAAGCTTTAGTTGATGGAAGTTCGTGGAAGCTTTCACTTCCACCACCACCAACAACAACAGAGCAAGTTTCCATGTAAATTCCATAGAAGATTCCAACAATTTCCATGACGGTAAATTATTTCCATTACTTCCTCCATGGAAGTGAATTCATTTCCTCCATGAAATATTCCACCAACTTCCATGAAAGCCTCAACTTCCATGGAAGAAAATCTACTTCCTCCATGGAAGCTTCCACGATTTTCCATGGAAGTACTTTTTATTCCATGGAAGCTTTAATGGAAGTCGTGAAAGCTCCCATGGAAGTGAATACAAAAGTGAAGTCATGTGGTGGGCCCTTCTTTCCTGGCAGATGCAGTTCGTTTAATTCTTGGCTCAGCAGTACGGACACAACCTAATAAACTCGTACGTTGTATAAAATAGCATAGCCCGCGTCCATTGATTGGCGCATTTAGTTTAGTCTTTTGCTAGAATTATCAGTACGGACTTTGAACTATCTTTGATGTCATTCAGAAGAACGAAACCCATTGTACGCGTAGTACGTGTGCTATACCAACCAATGCTACAACAACAAACCGTATATAACTACTTTGTGTACACATATATTACCATTATATATTGTCTATGATACATATGACACACACTTCCTGAATTCTACAGCCTCAGATTGTGTCCCCCTCATACGGGATGTACATCCTACATGAGGACATATAAAATCCGCAGGTACGCGCGATCGAAGTATTACACTCAGCTAGCAAAGATGAGCTTCGACGGAATCCTCGAGCTCACAGCTGTTGTTTTTTAATTATTTTTTATAAATATATATATTAAATAATTAAATATACTTCGTATATACGATACATACACACCTGAAACAGTAAGTACACAATAAACACTAATAATGGCCGATCACGTTTGTTTGTCGTTGTTGGTACACAAGAAGAGCAAATCATACAGCAGTTAGTTAGTTAGTTAGTGTTACCAGGTGGTATATTGATATGAACAATTGATGTGCTACAACAACAGTAACTACTACGAGTATACTATACCTGGTACAGAGTAGTAGTAGGCCTATTATCCTATCATTATTGCAATATCGATACTCTACAGCAGTCAGTTAATGCCTATTATTAACAGAGTTTTTTGGCCATCCTTCGCTCTCTGGCAAAGAAACGGTTAGTGCCTCCTTATACTTCCGAGGGGGCATGGAGTGAATTGACACACGACACGAAGTGCACGAAGTGAGACGTGGAAGTGTGGAGGGCGTAAGCTTTATTTTGACCCATCCGCCGGAGGATAAAAAAAAAAAAAAAAAAGTTAGTGCCTCCTCCGAACGTACCAGGTATACGAGTATATAGTTGAAGTCGTTTCGTTTTGTTTCGACCACGCCGAGATACCCAAGTGCTGGGTTATACCAGTACATTATATGCCCCGTTCAGGACTCACCAACTCGCCAACCCACGTTTCGCTGGCGACCTATTCGTACCACCATACCACCATACGTATGTATGGTATACCAAGTTGAATAGAGGGTACCCACGGGTAGAATCAATACGACAGCAGCAATGTTGAGCGTGGTTCATCAGGAATTAATTCGATTCAGAAACCGCCACTACCCCCCGAACCTTATCACGTATTATACATATTATATACATACGTATAATACCTGTGCAGTACCAGGTACCTTGATTACCTAGTAGTACCTATCACACCATCCATGTGCCGGTGCATCGTATCTATATGCCGTGTGTGTGCTGCTCGCGCGTGACGGCACGCTTTGTTAGTTCCTGGTGCTGACGAGCTCACCCACACCACTGTTGTAACAACCCACTGACCGCACTGATTGATGATGATTGATGTATTATCACGGGCGACCATCATAATATAGTAAATAGGGATCTACGGTACACACAAGATCTATCTGTAAATTTGCCTATTTTTACTATTTAATATCAATGTTTGGGCCTATTTACTTACAGGTCCTCCGTATTAACAGTTACAGCAGAGTAGAAGGTACGTACGTACTGTAGTTGTTATCGTGACCCCATAAGAACTGGTTCCACGAATTTGGGGAAAAAATACTTGAAATTAGTGTGGGACCTGTTTTTCAGTTCTGACTTGTTATCATGCACCGTTTTGATTTTCCAGGCGTACTCCCGGTACAAGGGCCAGTTCGACTGGATCGCGATAGGGGACGACGACACGGTTTTTATGTACAACAGAGCAAGGGCCTTCCTCAGGAACATCGACCACAGAAAGGTAAGCTGCTGGCCTATCGACTACACCACGCACTACACTACTACAACAGTAGTAGTAGTACATTCTCTACTCTCTATGTTGTTACTTCTCCTCCTATCTACTTCGTACGTTTTACGTACCGCACACATACATACATACATACATGGTATACGTAGTGTAATATGTTATATTGATAGCCGGGATGGACGGATTAACTGTGTAACCATCGCCAAGCCATGTGATGGTGGCGGTGGGACCGAAGCTAAAAATGCGTCTCGCAAACCTACAAAATAAAACAGCGGCTATACTTCTACATGTGTAATGGTATGGGCTAGGAAGGCCGGTAATTACCTCTGCATAGGTAATTGGTCCGTTTTCGTATAACTTTGATGGCATTCGTATTCGGTATTCGGGGTATTTATAATATCTGTGGGCCATACTTGAAGTCCATCCCGAAGCAGATGTCATCTGGCTCGGGGATTATTAAAAGCTGCTTCTCTTCTACGCTTGACTCTACGGAAAGTGAGTAACACCAAGGATGCTTAATAGACAAACCTGCAAGGGGATACTCTGTGTCTCACCCAGTCTTATCACACATGGCGTCGGCGCACTATTACATATGTATGTACTACTGTAACTGGTATCATACCTGCAGTAAGTTGTAGTGTTTTCGTGCAGGAAATCCATTCCATGCAGATGTATTAAAAGCGTCAAATAAATAAAGGGTGGCACTCGTATGCTGTACGTACATATATACAAACATACGATATTAAAAAAATTAAAAAAGGGCAGCGGCCAAAAACAGGTACACCTGGTCCGTTCGGGGCCAAAAACAGGTACATACTAAAATCAAGTTTATAACGCACCCCACGAACCTGCCGTTCCTTGCAACAAAAAGTAGAGTTTTTTCACGTTCTTCGTGCTCGCCCGGTGACTACGTATACGGGTACGTAGCTATTAATAGTACGAGGAACGAACGCCTGCTGGTGCTGTATTCTCCCTTCCCAGTTTGCGACACCCCTGTGGTATTCCAAGCCAACCACAATCCCGAAAGGGAGCCTTTTATCTCGTATTATTTCGGCGGAGGTGTGCAGGCAGATATTATGTGTGTCGCTCGAGTGGCGTACGTCGGCATTTGTATAGGGGGCATAGGGTGGAACTATGAAGGGCCTCTGATTGGCTTAAAAACGACAAAAAAAAGGTGAAAGTCAAGCAGAGTAGACAAAATCAGGTATACCTGGGTTATAAAGGGGCAAAAACAGGTACAACGAGTTTTGGACCAATGGCAGGGCACGTGGAGTGCGTTTTTTACTTGATATGAAGTATGTACCTGTTTTTGGCCGCAAACGGACCAGGTATACCTGTTTTTGGCCTCTGCCCATTAAAAAACGACAGCTGTGAGCTCGAAATATGATATGTATGATATGTATGATATGTATGATATGATTCGTGGATCGGCGGACGGCATTAAACACAATAAATTAAATATGATTATTATAGTTGTTTTTCCTGCGCGCATATTATTTAGCCGCCGGAAGTATCTGCGATATTTGTCGTCGGCATGGTTGTATAGTATAGTATAGTATAGTATAGTATAGTATAGTATAGTATAGTATAGTATAGCATAGTATAGTATAGTATACTATAGTATACTATTAATACCATCGTACTATTAATACCATACCATCGATACTACAGCAGTACTACGGAGGTTGTTCAGGTTATCCCAAAGCAGGCAGGCCATGCGGTATATCCGCCACAATAAATATCACAACATCACAACAAACAGTAATGTGTGTTTGCAATATATACTACCAGAGTTTACTACATGTGTACGTGATAGTATTTTCGCGTTTGATGTACTATAATGTAGAGAATGTCAGGGTTAACTTATTATGGTACCTGGTGATAATTAGTAACTCCAGTTGTTCATATTAATGGTGGTGCGAATTACTGCAATGAACTGTGGTTTACCCTATTTACACCCCTTGGCAGTACTACGAGCTGGTCCAGCTATAAAGCTGAATTTCCCTTAATAGGCGTTTTCCCAATCGCTTGAAACTATTAGGATTCTCCAAATTTGGCAGCTTCGTTAGTAAGTCTGCAGCGCATTTGCAAACGTCAACAGTTTTGGAATCTGAGTCGATGTCGTCGAGAAAACCCATGCCCAACACATCAAGTCGCATATGGAGGTATGTCGATACTAAAGTCTATACGAAAGTCCGAAAAACTTGCACTGCCGATGACGCTGATACTTCGTGTGAACATTCCTTGAGGCACTACGAAACAATTGATATCCTCACCATCGCCTAGTTCGTCGTCTGTCAAGAAATATGGCGTGTTTATGATCGGCAATACAAAGATAAGATACTTCGATGAGCGACACAAAAACCGATTTTCGCAGCTCATTTTTTCGAATTTCGGGCTGAACTTTTGACACGTGATTTGAATCGCTTTCGTCTAGAGCTTCAAGCGAATACCTAAAATCAAATGTGTTTTTTAACGTACAATCCGGCCGATTTCCCGATTGGGTTTGCTCTGAAACGGTCATAACTTTTCCCGTGTCAAAAATTGTTTTTAGTTCTTCGCTTGAGCCGTTGGGGTATAGTAAGACCTAGCTCCATGCAAAAGTTCAGTTCGAAATTCTTAAAACTGAGCTGAGAAAAATCATTTAACTATGTCGTTCTGCTCCCATCCAGACCAGCTCGTACAGCAATACTGTATTGATGCTGGTTTTATACGGTCGCTCCGCAGTTTTGGCAGGTAGAGAGAGGGGGGCGTTGTTATTTAAAATATAAAAGTTCACGGATATACATACCGGTATACCTGGTATGTGGTTTCGAAACAAATCTGGCTTTCGTCGTGGTCTCACGAAAACTCGCACCTACATGCTATCTAATAGCTATACTATATATATGATGTATGGTTTACGATGAGGTTCGTAGGGGGCTGAGGCATGATATCAAACACCAAACATAATAAGTGCGTGGTTTGAGGTTAGTGTGCCTTGAAAAATGAGAACAAAGACGAGGAACAACGGGAAAAAAAAAAAAAAAAAACTGAACTGTACTTTGAAAACGACCGTAAGCAACCAAAAAATCACAGCAAGCAGTACCGACCGAAAGCTGCGCGGAATCGAGCACCAAACCACCACCACCACAAGTGTTCATGTGGTGTAGGAGAAGACCATAAAGCGCGAGTGAGATCTCGGCGATGGTTGTGGCCGTAAGCATGATATGTATGGCGCTCTGTGTTTTGGTGTACGCCCGCTGGGAGTTACATTTTACTAGAAAACAATATATTATATCAGAGAGTCGTAAGACCATGCATCCCCTAAACTATTCGAGCACCGCATTCGAGATATACCTCTGGATTTCATTGAGAAATCTCCCGTACAAAGCCGGCGTACTATTAATATTAATAAGCGACATTTATTTGCTGGATGGTGTGATGATACAAGACACAACCACGGGTTCAAAGGAGACACCCCGGATACAAGTCGCTGCAGAGTGCGGTTGGTGCCGTGTTACCTAGTATAGCTTCTTCTGCAGTGAGTGGCCTCAAAACAACGGACGTCAGATAGATATCATACTACCGTTCGTTGTATATATCAACTACAACTTCGGCTAATTTGTTGGCGTTCGCCTGTGTATCGTCGCTTGTTGTGTACGGGGTTTGTCATCACAAACCACCAATAGTACTATAATAGCAAGTTCTCGGGTCTTTCACGCTGTTCGCGTATAACGCTTCGTGCCCACTAGGTAAGCGCGAAACAAATGGAACTAATACGAGCAATACACAGTACGAGTAACTAGTAGTATTACGTAGTAGGTGGTTTTTGCGTGAAGTATCAAAGTTCTTCAAAGAGCAACACGGCACAGCCATCATTCATCCATTGTGATAGCCGATGGGTGATTCAAATTTCTCGCCTGCCCTGGTGTGTTACGTGTTTTTTGTTACAGAATTTTCGGTAAAAACGAAAGACGTTTCACGTGTGCCTGTCTGAATACAGCAGTTTTTTTTTTTGCTTTTTTTTTTTCACTTTCGGTTATACTATTGCCCGAAATTATAGCCTATTAACTAAATATCCCCTCCCGGTGGACCAGCCCCTTTCAGCACATGTAGAAGAACCCCTCTTCCTTCTCGTGATCCCCCAACTCCTCCTCTGCGGTTATTAATGCTATCAACTGATTAAAAGTGTATACCAGGTAACATTTACCGGACGAAGTGTGACGCATAGCAGTAGACGACATGAAATCGACGACATTTCAGCTTGCAAAGACGAGTTTCGACGAAAATCTTCACAATCTCACAGCTGTTTTTTGTTTGTTTACGTTTCGTATTATATGTACATATATACTGTAAGTCCAAGGCTTCTTTGTACAACGCTTCACGCAAATATGAATGAATTACGAGGGAAACAGATACTTTTCATACTATGATATGAATTCAACAATGCATTCTTTAGTTTTCACCTTCGAAGGGCCCGATATACCTGGTATTATTAATATTAAACACTAATAGTGTGGTTTCCATCACCGCGTCCTGTGCATGACACTTGATTAAGTTTTTTACTTAGTCCGTAACCCTCCCTTTGGGGTCGCTCGCCCCCTTCTTATACTCTACTATCCATATCATCCCACAAGCCAATTTGGTAGTAACCCCACAAGCCTATTATTACTGTAGTAACATCATCATCGTCAAGAAGCTATCCCTCCTCTCAATGTGATTAAACACGAAGTAACGGTGACAACAAACACCGGTCTTGATTCGGGATGTGTTTTGGCACATACATATGTACCAGGTACGGAATATGCGATCGGCCCTTATGCCTTGCTGTGCCCTCCATGCCATTACGCCCTCCCCCTCAATGCGGTTAAATACTAATAACTGCCGTACATACATGACACCTCCTACGGGCATGTTCCTGTCGGTTATGTTTGTCATGTACATACATACGTGGTAGGTGTTTTATGCTGCCGTTCCATGCTTCGCTTTTCGTTGTCGCTTGTGTGCAGCCCGTGGCGCTTGGGTTCGTGGACGGGCTGATTGCCGAGGAAGGAGGGCCGGCGCGTCAAGCTACCTGCTTCTCACCTTCGGTAAGCACAACAATAACAATGAATGCCACATGCAGGAGCCGTGCTATACGCGGTATATACGGGTAGCACTTTCTGGCCAGAGCGTTCCTGACTGACTATTACCGACTATTAACGACTATTAGTATTGTCTATTAACGACTATTAACGACTATTACTGACTATGACTGGCTACTACTGACTATTTGCGGACTAATATAGGGTACGAGTACTACTGACTACGACTGACTACTAGTAAACTCCTCACCTAACTGAGGAACTACAGTACCCAATGTCACTGGGAAATCCAATCTGTGATTTTACGATGTTTGTATACTTAGTTAGGCCATGGTGTGGGTTTTCTAACCGGGTGAGGCGTACAGATTCCCTCAAAGTCTGTTTTTTAGTGAGGGTTTGGAGCTCCTCACGAGAGGGGTCTCAGAAACGATAAGGGACTACTGTGCCCCTGCCGTAGCATGCATCCAAGGTACTACCAAACCCATCAATGCCATCAAATGGGATCAAAAGCCCAGGAATGTCCTATGAATGCCTGAATCTGAATGCTATCAATGATATCAAGGCGCCATCAAAGCCCTGAAGTCGCCATCAAGCCCGTCAAGCAACTTCATCAAGGAATGGTACCAATGCCATCAAGGCCATACATACATGCCGTATGCCCATCAATGCTATATCAAGGCTCCTTCTACGGCATCTTCAATCAATGGTGTCAACGCCATCAAGGTCACCAGTGCCGTCAACTCCAGCCAACCCATCAAACGCCACCAATTACTCGATACTATCAATCAATGCCATTGAGGCACCGTCAAAACCCATAATTCCCGTAAAGAGGCCACCAATCATTAAATGACGTCAGTGCCAGCAAAGCCACCGATTCCATCAGTGCCACCAGCATCAATAATATAAAGGCTATCAACGCAATCAATGGCACCCATTGATGCCGCCAATGTCAACAATCCCATTTCAAGGCCAGCAGGGGCTACCTTGGGAGTATACGACCGACATCCTCCAAGAGCACACAAATCATGAGAGGCGCAGTCGACTTTAGCAAGAGCAGTGTGGTTCTCGTCATGGCGTAGCCAGATTTTCAATATTAAAAAAAAAAGTACATATATTTCGAACGCACACCGTTGGGCGGCCCGAGGGGAGGGGTTCGGGGGGGGGCGCGTCGCCCCCCCCCGACA
The DNA here is from genome assembly GCA_008828725.1 of Saccharina japonica. NCBI lineage: Eukaryota > Phaeophyceae > Laminariales > Laminariaceae > Saccharina > Saccharina japonica. The sequence goes on along the minus strand of MEHQ01002695.1, from coordinate 397,211 downwards.
CTGCTATTTGCATCCAAGCTCTGTTCGGCTGCCGTGCCAACCTAACACTGCACTGCTATTTGTTTAAAATACAGTACATATATTTCGAACGCACACTGTTGGGGGGTCCGGGGGGGGGGCGAGTTCCCCCCCCGACACTGAAATTTGCTTCCAAGCTCTGTTCGACTGCCGTGTCAACCTAACAATGCACTTCTATTTGCGTCCAAGCTCTGGTACTGGATTTCGAACGCACACTGTCGGGGGGCGACACTGCAATTTGCGTTCAAACTCTGTTCGGCTGCCGTGCCAACCTAACACTGCACTGCTATTTGCGTCCAAGCCCTGGTACTGAATTTCGAACGCACACTGTCGGGGGGCCCGGGGGGGGGTGTACTTCATTTTCATGCATGGCCGTAGTCGTATGACCATAGACCCTCGCATCCCTACAATGCCGGGACGGAGCATGTCGGGTTTTCACCGACCAGGCAGACATTGCTAGCTAGCACCAAGCGCGAAGCGCCGTGAGGTGTTGGGTGAGTCGCATGAAGGGTGAGCTGCATCCTACTAAGAACCGCTTGTCAGGCGGACTTGCAGATGGATGATAGCTTCAATGAGTTAATTTAATGTCTGGTGTGGCTACTCCCTGAGACAGCAATGGGAGCACTATGTATCTGCCTCATGAATGCCTTACCATATCACACTACGTGACACGATAATTCCCCTTGTGCGGACTTGAGGTTCCCGACCCCGCACAAAGGATCTACTCGACCGCCAGCCTTGGGTAACCGCCAAACAAAACAAGAAAAAAACAAACGGTACCCTGGTTGTCTAGCTCACGCAGTGCGAGGCATGTTTTACAGCGTCGTCGCCAGGCGACGCCAACCCAACCCATACAGCACGGGGGGGTGCGTCGCCCCCCCCCCCGACACTGCTATTTGAATCCAAGCTCTGTTCGGCTGCCGTGCCAACCTAGCACTGCACTACTATTTGCGTCCAAGCTCTGTTCGGCTGTCGTGCCACCCTAACAGTGCACTGCTATTTGCGTCCAAGCTCTGGTACTGGATTTCAAACGCCCACCGTCGGGAGAGGGGTTCAGGGGGGGACGCGTCGCCCCCCCCCCCGACACTGCTATTTGAATCCAAGCTCTGTTCGGCTGCCGTGCCAACCTAACGGCTTTCATATCACACAAATTTAACGGTCGATGTATGTGTACTATTAAATACTACTGCCTGCCGTATTCAATACATCATGTATGTATCATATATATGTGTGCACTTTGTTTTTTTTACAGGAAAAGATGGGCTCCTCCTCCGACGCCTACTCGGACAGGGGTTGCTGCCAGGACTTCACGCGGCCCTGCAGAGTGCCTCCCTTCCCGGACATCTCCGAGCCGTCGGAAGACGATGTTTTCGGCCGCGCTTGGTGGCAAGACCACCAGGAAGAGCTCAGCAGAGAGCTCCCCGCCGCCGCCGGGGAGGAAAGCCTCTACCGCAACTGGCACACGGCCTACGGGAAAGGGGGCCTGTTCTGGCCGTATGGAGGCGCGGGCACGTTTCTGAGCGCCGGTTTGATGGAGGAGGTGCAGGGCGACGACGGTACCGGCTGGGAGCAGTGCACGGAGGTCTTCGGTGTAGGATACTCCACCGATATCCAGGTACGTAATGACGCCCAGTTTGATGCCCAGGGGTAATAGAACAGGTCGCGACAAAACAATTATGACACCATTTATTTGTTTTTGATTATTTTTTGTGTTTGTTTTTCTTCTTATTTATGTGGGGGATGGTTTATTGTGGGTGATCAACGTTGAAGCTCATCACGCTGAACGTCGTCGGATGGCAGGCATTCATACGGGGGAGTGCATTATTGGTGTACTTTTGTCAAGTATTCGGGTGTACTGGTATATGATATGATCGATAGATACTCGTACAGCATGTGGATGGTACGTATGTTATCATGGCAACAGGAGCTGCACATTCTAAGATGGGAAATGGAAGAAACGAAATAATAACATGAATTATTACGTGATAATGTCATGATTTTCTACTACGAGTATTACGATTGGTATGAACAAAGCCGGTGTGGTATCAACCGCATGTTGTACGTAGTGTAAGTAAGCGCGCAGCTACACGAAGAGTGCAGCCATGCTGCTCCCGTGTCGTACGACACCTTGCATCGTACAACCACTTCGTATACTGCCGTAGTACCGACACCAAATACACCACCCCCCAACCACAGCTCCACGTACGTGCACGTCTTTCTCATCGTAGTCATACGCAGTTGTTGGGTAGAGAGCCTCAAAATATTTACTGTTTAGGTACACCGCTGCCGTATAATGCATGTGTCACTCGCTCACGCTTATATCCGTGCTGAAATTATGTGTTTATTGCCCTGCTGTTTGTACCTTCTCGCATGAAACGACGTGGTGCAGCTCGCGATGTGCCTACGTGCCCACGGCTTGACGATGTCGGCCTACTTCGAGGGCTTCGACAGATGGTGTACCACGGCCGACCCCGAGAGCATTCGAGATCGCCTAGCCCAAAACTGCCAGGTAACACTTTACCTGCATGATAGCTTAGTTACGTAGCAGCATAGGGACGCGACAGATGTAAAATATCGTGGGTAAAGGAGGCATTCTCGGGATAAATCTGATTTTAGAGTTTTCATTGTGTCGCCGATGGGGCATCGCCCGCGGCCAGGAGGAACACAAACCAGAGAGTGCGCCTGTGTGGCTCTCCCCTTGGGTCAAACGTGTGACCCCAAGTATCCAACAACTACCAGAACGGTAATTTACCGATCCCCGAATGAGTCTCCGTAGATCACACGAAGCACATCTACCAGACAGTGGTATATACGAGTATATATAACAGCCTCCTTAGCCGTGGCACACTGTCGTCATGATAGCACTAGTGTATTCGTATGCCATACTACTGTAGATCTATGTACAATGATCAAACACAAAAAACTCAAACACGACTGTTGGCTGAGGTATACAGTAATAGCAGTGCCCCTGAAGAGAGAGGATCATCAGAAACATTGCAGTGGGTGCCATCCTTACCGATGAATGTGTCAGAGAGAGAGGGATCGCCACCAGCCCAATCCAACATAAACTCTTACATACCGTAACATCGCACACCGCACAGCCCCGCCTCGTTCAGATTCCTGTCTGCGAAATCGTCTCTCTGTATGCACGACATGAATGTTGTGCCTTCGTACGCTGCTGTAGCTCTGCTCCAAACAGCAATACATCCCTCTAAATATCGTCTTTTTGTTATTAACTGTCCCCCGTGCTGGCGTGTGCGATCACACAGGTCTTAGGAATCCACCTTGGCCTTAATCACCTCCACGGGGCCGGCGGCCCTTACACCCCCCAATCGTTCAAAGATGCAGCCTCTGCCGTCCACGAGGAAGACCAAAGGTGGCTTTCGCAAAGGGCCCTCTACACGGCTGCGCACTGCCCACAGGCGTGGGACGCCATTACACAGTGGAAGTAGCGCCATCGCAGCTACGAACGCAGCGGGTTTTCCACACCGTTTCGAGGGTGAATGGACCACCTGTATGTCTGGAAGGACGATGGGGGGTTCGAATTCCCCAGCTTTATTTTGATGTTGTAGAGATGCATCACGCTACCTGCTGTAAGCTACCAGTCATAATACAGCGTCGAGCAATAGCATCATCGTAGTGAATACCGGGTTCTCGGCTAACCTTTCAAGTTGAACGAGCCGTGTCTCGAATGATCACTGGAGGTTTGAACCCCAGTTTGTTTCTATTGTTTTGAGGTACACCAGACCCACCGAGCTATCATAGCAATCAGGATCCGAACCCCCCAGAGTTTTGCTTTGGTTTGCGATACATCATAACCACTGAGTTAACAAGTAGCGCTGTTTGCTTGCTCAGTGATGATGGCGTATCTCGAACGTTGTCCTCGTGGGCATGGTGCTTACCACCGAGCTACGTAGCGGTCAGCGTTGACTGCTCGCTCAATGGCTATGGCGTACCAGGTGTCTCTAACGTCGCCCTTTATAGTATGTACAGTAGTGCTTGCATCTTAAGCATGAATATCGGAACGACGATGCCTTGGTGCCTGTTTCTGCAGGGGCTCCGGAATAACAACCCGAAGGAAAACAAGGCACTCGGGGTGACATGTACACTGTATGTACTGGTTCCGCCTGGTCGCTGTTTTCCGTTGTGAATGAGCCCGAGGGTCGTACCCTGTCAGATAGCTGGTGCCAGTGTTTTGTGTTGATATTGATATACGAAGTCATAACTTTTTTCAGTACTGTCTGTATGGGAAGAGTGACCTCGCTGGGCTTTTTATGCGCTCGAGTGTGGTGGTGTCGACGTCAACGGTGCGTAAAGGCGTTGCGCTTGCGGGGATAAAAGGCGACGGGTTCGTCCAACCGGGCACCCCCGCCGCCGCAAGGCCGCTTTTTTAAAAGACAAAAGGCGCGCACCATAGAGCTACTATTTAAAGCCCGCAGCGTAATTTGTATTTCCAGATCGGCTTGTCGTTTGTTTGACTGACGCTGTCAATAGCGTTCGAGGATATTGATACGTAGATGTTGTTTATGTCCCCATCCCTACGTTAGCCAAAGCCTAGTCAACAGCAGGGATGCCCCTGTCTAAATGGCGGAGAGCAACCAGTTAGCGTGGAGGTCACTCCGGAACCACAGCTGACTGTATGCAGTGCTTACTCGACAGCCTTGCATGCACAGCAGTGACTATCTGTAGCCGCAATTGTGTGGACCTACTGTGCGAGCAATGTCTGTGCAACGCTCAGGTCTAAAGGCTACGGTAGGGGTCCAGAGTCCGTGCTCCTGGTGTCGGCGAGGGATGTAACTTTTTGGCATGTTACTTATTAAGTGGTGTTGGTGGACTGCATGTATGTATGTGTAGGTTTGTTTTATTTTTATCCCCAAGAGGATGTTCTAGCACGCGTGCTGAGCTCTTGGTCATCATCTGGATGCACACGGGTCGGAGATGGCGGTGGCGGTTTGATTGCGTTTGGCGTGTTTGGCGGGTAAACCACGCTGATTTTGATACGCATCCGCATCGCCCTTGGTAGCAAAACGCCGCAGTTATTGTGGAAACCCGGACAATAAGATGCGTCGAGCTACTGTAGACCGCCCGCTAGATGACATCGTATATATATACATGCAGGCGAACCATTAGATATAATATATGCCCTCGTTTAATATTCCCATGTGCAGTATGATGATAATGTTTCCTCCCGTCTTTTGGCGATTGTGTTTGCCATCAAGAAGCGGGAAAATGGTACCAGGTATTCTAACGGGTTTCATACCCGAAGCGTTTGACGGTGTGAAACGGGGCGGCGGCGAGAGGAGTTTTCGATTAAAAACCAAAAAGGCTTTAAGCACAGTTTTGGAGAAGTGCGAAGGGGCTTATCCCACTACAGTATGTTGAGTTCAACTATATCGAGTTCGTCTGGGATTTGGTCGGAGTGTGCCTATGGCCGGGGAACCAGACGTTGTGTTGCTTAGTTCTTGCTTGCTTGCCTGTTTGCTTATTATACGGCCGAAGCCAGTAGAGAGAACGGCAGTCCTCCAATAATCATTGGTTTGGTACCGCCGGTGTTGCATTCTACACGCGATGTCTCGGGGCGCCCTTCGGCGAGCGCAAGCACTGGTCGACGTGCACAACGCGGCGGCGTTGAAGGGGCACCGGCGAGCGGTGGGAATAGCCAACCACTCTGCGTACCTTTCGTGTATCATGAGGGACTCTGTGAGCAAGTCGTTGGTGGGGATGTCGTAGTGGAGGTCGAGAGGTGAAAGGCGGAGAGATTAGCGAAGTCCTACATCGGGTTGACCATTTGTGCACAGGTCCAAGCGTTAAAGGGAAAAGTCGCGACCCAATCACGTGAACAAGGGTCCGAATTACTCAGGCAATGGACGCACGAGTCGACCAATCCGTCCACGCCTGACTACTCTGCTCACTACAGTAGCTACAGGGGAAATCCCTGCAGGCCTCGTAGTAGCATTGTTCTGCGCGGTCATTTCAATCTTGAGGTCGGACGCCGCGCTGAAATCACACTCAGGGGACGGCGCCTATCTACAATATAATGGACTGCAGCACTCAGGTGCAGCCCACACGCTATTTTGAGTGCTTTAGTGTTCTAGGAGTGCAATGGGGTGTCCAATAGACTACAACTCCATTTTAATTGGATAACATCCACAGTATATCTCGATCCCACTCAGGGGACGGCGCCTATCTACAATATAATGGACTGCAGCACTCAGGTGCAGCCCACACGCTATTTTGAGTGCTTTAGTGTTCTAGGAGTGCAATGGGGCATCCAATAGACTACAACTTCATTTTAATTGGATAACATCTACAGTATATCTCGATCCCACCCGGACCTGATCCCATTTAGCTCCCATTTAGCTCCCTGCTCCCACTTAGCGGTGCATACATATATTCAGCCCTCCGCAGAAACCACCGGAGGCCGAGAGCGCGAAGCGCGAATCATAATAATAGTGCTAGGACTACATATACTGAAGTGAAGTTCATGGATTGTAAATAGTCGCGCCCCGCTCAGCGCGGAGTTTTATCCCTGGCGAGGCACCCCTGCTTCGGGGCAGCAGCGGACTTCTTCCAATCCAAATGCTTACGAGTACTCGTGCATTGAATGATCGGCGGCAGCGTACAATAGTGCTTCTTAAACACAACCCCATGCTGCCATGGTGTGGAAAGGTCCCGAAAGGCCCAAAACATCTCGTAACTGCATCTATTTATCTCGAAAGGTTCCGACATGTAAACGACCATTTCGTCGGTCAAGCTTCTCACGCCGTGCAAATACGCGTATTTATGTTGTGGGACTGCGACCAAGGAAATATTGCCACCAAGCTGGTGCGAACCCCATGCGACAAAGAAAGGTGTCCTCCTTCTTCTGGTGATCCGTACGTATACGGTGATACCAGGAGACGATGTTCCAGCAGGCTCCGACGGATGACGCCGCACCTACCCCATGAACGATGTCCCAGCAACCCCAAATAAAAATGTTACCGGTGTCCAATGACCCGAAGCGAGTGTTCCGACACAGTCCTAAACGGTGATGATAGTGATCAGCGAACCCAGAAGCGATGTTCCAGCAGTACTACTGTAAGCGATCGATGATGATGCGGCAATTCCAGAAGACGATATTCCCCGCAATCCAAACCCAAAATATGATAACAATAAGGTCGACCGATCCCGATCCCGAAAGACACTTCGGTTGGCGAAACCAATATGCCGTTGCAGCGACCCCAGAAACACCGGCAGTCCCAACGAGCAGTAGTGCTGTAGATATTCCGAAAGTTGACTTTCCGGCAATATCAAAGCGCTTCTGTTGGCATTGACTCCGCGAAACGTCTTCCCGTAGACCATGTGTTGACGCTACACCTGGTGACGACAATACCCCGGTGGCTTCTAAAGTTGAGTTTTCCGTTTTACAGCAACATCCAGCAGCAAGCAGTAGGATCGTGCAACAGCGCCGGAGCAGTGACCCGACAGCTATCGATTTACAGGGAGCCCAGGCAGAAGCCTTGAGCAGGGGAGTGCCGCGTTACAGGATATCCTGCTGGAAGTGTGCATAAAGCTCTTTGGCAGACTGTCAAGCTTTGGGGACTGGTGTGGCCTGTGCTTCTGAAACGTGAGCTCGCGTGATCATGTTTTATTTCCCTCCCTCTCACTGTGATTGCTAGATGACGAGAGCATCTAACGTACACGCACAGCGGTGGCGTGTAATATGTGTGTGGTATGTAAACATACCGTGAATGGCACAGGGCTTCCCTGTGTGTCCTTGAAGGTCTGTTTGTTAGGCTATGCTTTCCCGCTTAGGTACCTCGTCTGTTTTTTCTTGTGCTGAGCTGGAAGGTTGCTGCTCGCTTATATACATCAGCAAGAACTCGCGTGTTGCAGGAAGCCCTTCACCGTGGTACACACAAGTATGTGTGGCTAAATACATCACCGACCTACATATATATATCCCACAATATTTTAGAGGGGCCGACAACACCTAGAAGACTGGACCGTTTCGGCTACGCGATAGCTGTCATGATTGCCCCAGCCCATGCCGACATACTCCAGCTGTAATGTGGTGCCCTACAGCCGAGCGGATCACCGGCCACCAACTCGTACGCGGTCGCGGCGGGGTGATCGCCGTCCTCTACGAGATCCACTGGGCCGGACTTCTCAGCCCCTCCTGGGAACGGGAACTGGATCTTCATCATTTCAGGCGGCGTATTCTCCTTTACTGGTCCGGAACCCCGTCACAGCACCGACAAACCAACCGCTTGTACAGACAAATGCGCATCGGTGCCGCACACCGGGAACTCTCACGGTCGCAAGGCCAAATATTTCTCGCTCCCGGCTACTCCCTGGTCTCCCGCGACCTCTGGCTCCGCAACTTCAGTTCAACCACTCTCCCCTCTGGGGCACACGTTTGGTACAAGGCGCGCGACGGCCTCTGGTGGCTTGGCAAAATTGCCCACCGCGCGCCCTTGGACACCTCTTCGGACAGCCCCCCGGACTCTTCCCCGGACGGTTCCTACATCATCCGTTTCCTGGACGACCCCGGCCCCATCAAGATCGACCTTCAGCGCGCCCGCTACACTACTGCCCGGAACGCCATCTCTGGATCGTGGTGTTTACAACGCCATGGGACTGGAAGCATAGCCCGTGGGGTACTGCGGAGCACAGACACGCCCCGTGGAACCCCCATCGCTTCAGCCCCCCCCTAGTTAGCCTTCAGATACCTTCGCGTTCTTGGTTCGGGATAGTTTTACTTCCGTAGTTTAGCATAGTTCTTTTAGACGTAGCATTCAATTAATCTTCTGGGATAGTCTTCAATAAGCGACAGTAGTTAGTTCTTCCGGGTTATCTCCAACTTCGGCGTGTTCCGCCAGCGGTACCCCCGCTTTTCGGCTTGTTTTGTTTCGTGTTTGGTAGCATCTACTCTATTTTCTGGCATCCACCACGGCCCTCACCTGCCCCAACCCATGGCAGATGGACCGTGATTGAATAGCGTCATTTTAGTGTGCTGGGTCTTTACTTCGGAATCCTCCGCCATCGCTAACGCCAATCTTGTGCTTGTAGCTACAATCCGGGCGTCATTGAGTTATTTTCTGAGTTTCTAGTTTTGGATTGTCAGTTCTATCTCATCTCCGGTCTCGCCGGTCCCCATCTTCATAAGATCTCTGGACCATAGCGACACCGGTTTTCTGGATTTCGGTTTTAGTGTATTTTCCCTACACCACCCGCGTTGCATCTCCGTTGCCTTGGCCCCTTATGCAGGCTAACAGACCACCACATTACCGTCTCCACGGTTGGTGCGTCCGTTCCACAGTAAAGTGGACCGCAATGGACTTCAATTGTTGCGTTATCTTTGCTATTGGTTCGTCTATTGTGTCTTCGCGTTTCCGCCACCTACCAACGCGTTTTTTTTCCGCGACCGGTTCCGCTCCCATGTAGCTACCATAGCTGACTTATCTGCGTGTTATACGGTAGGAACACATTTCGCCCACGTCGAACTAGTCGACTTCGGTCTAGACATCCGGGTATATACTTTTTCTGGCGACGTATTTAGTGCACTGGCTCTGACTGGCTCCCCTTGCTGCGCTTACTAGCGTTGCTCCCCTAATACTTGGCGGCTTCATAGTGGCACGATGTTCACTCCATTCTTTGGACCCGTCAGCCCCTTGGTTATAGTCTTAGGAATTTCCAAGGTAGTCTTACCGTGCCCCCCTTCGCCTTATGCATCATGTTTTTGTTTTGGATTCGACTTCTGTATCTTGTTTGTCATTCGGATCGCTTCGACCATAGCGAGTAGTTATCCCTGCGATACCCCTCTGGACTGTGTTTTGTGTTCCATGCTAAGTAGCCTCCATCGCTTCCACCAGGACTCGATGATCAGCCTCGCACTCGTTTCTCCCTCAGGTCCTTTAAGACCCCTGGACATATGAGCCCCCGCACATACGGCTGTACGCTGAGTCTCGCTTTCTTCTACGTTTGTCTTGGTACCTCTTTAGCTTCGTTTCGGGTTTATTTTGTCTGCTTTGTCTTGATTTCGACCCCTTGCTGTTCCTGTTTTGGTCATGATTCCTCCCTCAGCGTTCGCTTCTGTCGATGACCCTATCCGTGATGCTTAGGCCTCACTACGAGGTGTGGGAGAATCTATAGCCTCATTTTTGATTGTTTTGAATAGCCGCATCTTCGACCCCCCTCTCTCGGTCTTTTAGGATGAACTTTGTTATCATCCATTGACCATCGTGTGGTCTGCATATACGACTATTCAGGGTGGGCTAATGTAATGTGGTGCCCTACAGCTATAGATGGGACACCGCAAAGATTGTTCGCGTGTTCTCTTTGGTAGACCAGACAGGCCTAGAGGAAAGTTCTGAACCATCAGAAGATTCCATAATGTCGGAACTCCCGATAGGAACTACAGTAGAGAAGTTCTCATAAAGCAGATAGGAATGTTCTTATATAAGGACATTCCCATAATAAGCGGATAGACCGTAGATTTAAGAAGTAGACCTAACCGAGTAACGGACTTCTTATATTAGCGGAGATTTATAACAGCCCGACTACCGGGCCATTGGAGAAGAGAGCCCGAGAGCCTGGAAGAGGCTCTCGCACCTCTCGCCTCCTCTCCCACTTCTCATTCTTCCCTTGGTCATCCAGGCTTTTGTCTCTCACCTAGTCTACAGAGGTTAATAATAACAAGAGGTCTTTCCATATCGAAGAAGAAGCTTGCTTCAAGCTCAAGCAACGAACCTCCGTCTTCCATTCTCTTCTATCATCGTCTCTACTCGGTCATCACTTCACACAGCTGTTTTCTGAACCGCCAGAGGTGTGTGCGGCGAACGAGCGCGGGTGATGTATGCAAGCGCTTGTACACGTCACCAGTGATGTCCACAAGGATATGTGGCTCTATACACCACCGGTCTCCGAATCCCCCAATAGTTTAGAGGGGCCCATAACTCCTGGAAGACTGGACCGTTTCGGCTCCACGATAGCTTCTATCGTAGCCCTAGCCCATACCGACATACTCCAGCTGCTTTACGGGCGGCCATAGGTGTGAGCAGTGAACAAGCGCCGGTGATGTATACAAGCGCTTGTATACCTCGCCGATGATGTACACAGTACTATTTATCTACAGCACAGTATATACATCATCGCCGGTCTACATGTAGTACATATCCCACAATATTTTAGAGGGGCTCAGAGCTCCTGGAAGACTGGACCGTTTTGACTCTACGATAGATGCTATGATAGCCCTACGAGGCCCATGCCGACATACTCGATCTGTCATTATAACCGCCAGACGTGTATGCGGCAACGAGCGCCGCCGGTATAGGTTAGCACTTGTATACGTCATCAGTGATGTCCACAAGGATATGTGGCTACAGTATATACATCGCCGGTGTACATACCCCCCATTATTTTAGAGGGGCCCATAGCTCCTGGAAGGCTGGACCGTTTCAGCTCCACGATAGCTGCTATGATGATAGCCCTAGCCCATGCCGACATGCTTCATCTGTTATCTGGACCGCCAGAGGCGTATGCGGCGAACGAGCGCCGGTGATGTATATAAGCGCTTGTATACGTCACTAGTGATGTACAGTGGCTATATATACATAATGACCAGTCTAAAGTACATGTCTCGCAGTATTGTTGAGGGGCCTATAACTCCTGGAAGACTGGACCGTTTCGGATCCACGGGAGCTGCTATGTGGTAGCCGTAGCCCATGCCGACATACTCCAGCTGTGTGTTCTGGACCGCCAGAGGTGTGAGCGATGAACGAGCGCCGGTGATGTAAATAGGCGCTTGTATACGTCACCGGTGATGTACACAAGGATACATGGCGACATACACACATCACGGGTTTATTGACGTTGTCCTTTGAGACAGACGCGTTTCTTCCAGGAAAAATCCAAGATATGTTTTTCGTTGTAGAATCACAAAAAAAATGGTAAACAGCCCAGAATCGTCAAATCGATCGGTGGGGGGGAATGCCTTTGGTGTATACACGTATCTTCATTATGGGTTGCTTAGTATTTATGCGATTCTACGAAAACAACACACAAACGTGCCTGTAATTTGCTCCAGTAACCTTTACCGCATCACTGAATTATTATCTAGGATAAAGTATAGAAAATGAGGAATATGTTATTATATGACTTTTAGTGAGGTCGACCAATTTTTCCAAAAAACTAAAAACGTCTGATTTTTTCGAGACAAAACTCATATAAAGGGTCGGGGCGGGGTCAGGGTTGGGGTTAGGGCTAGGGTGACGTACACAAGGATATTTGGCTAAATATGCATCACCAATCTACGTACATATCCCAAAATGTTATTGACGGGCCCATAACTCCTAGAAAACTGGACCGTTTCGGCTCCACGACAGCTGCCACGATTGCCCTAGCCCAGGCCGACGTGCTCCAGCTGTTGTCTGGACTGCCAGAGGTGTGTGCGGCGAGCGTGCGCCGGCGGTGTATATCCAGTGTTTGGGTATGTGGCGTCCGGACCTTCCTCTGCTGGCATATCCACGGGTTTAGTACTGGTACGTAGGCATGGATGTTCTTGCGTGAACCACAACATGTAACCGCTCTAGGAACGTCGCTGACCACGACGCAAAATGACACTCTGTTTCTCTCTTTGTTATTGATCTGGGTCCATCCGCCGAGCCGGGTGTTACAGCGATGCTGCCCCCGGGCCCCTGCTGAGTCAAGGGCGGGTGAAAAAAAGGACCCGAGACCCCCACTCAAATTTTTGCATTTGGGGCCGATTGGGCGGGGGGGGGGGGATTTGTAAGTTCCTAAACTAATTCCTATATAACCAATGACTTTTCCAGTTCCTATACTAAATCTTATATAACCAATGACTCAACCTTGACTCAACCACAAGTTACTTGATTTTAGAGTGGGCACTTGTCAGCCACTGCGCCTAAAAGTAGCAGAGGTCGGACACTGACAAAGAAGCGGACGTAGAAGGAAACGAATTAAGTTGGGGCAAGCCGAGGCGGGGGAGGGGGGCAGTTGCGACAAACCACAAACCCATGTTCCGTCTCTGACCGCAGTGCCCATTGCAACGGCCGCACGAGTGTGGTTGAGGGAGGGTAGCCGGATGATCTGCGTAGTAGTCATTCTTATGGGTTATGCTCTCAATTCAATAGTAGACGGTGGGATTCCGGAAGGCCGAGAACGCTAAGAACAGTTGGATCAGAAATGGCGTGGCGTCGTTCTTTTGTCAAGCACCCGAGATCCTTCAAAGGAACTACAGTAGTTCGCTCAAGTTGGCACGCGCAAATTTGCGCCGAGTTCATTATGCACCTCGCGGGTTGCAACGGACAAAGTGTTCCAATGTCTTGACTCATCCAACTCATCCGATTTTTCAGCACTTCGTTTGTTCGCCCTCCCTCCGACGATTATTGCAGATAAATTAAACCAAACACCACTTTCAACACGCTCACCATCCAAATTATTCATGAAACACACAAACAACACACGTAGGGCTCGTGCGCATTGTTTCGACAACGTCTTGCTGAGCAGCTGACGCCCAAAGGCTGACAAATAGGATGTTTAGTTTGAGCGAAAAATAAATGAAAAAAGGGTGTGTTGGGGGGGGGGGGGGCGTACTCATTTGTTGCTTGCCTTAGTCATTGACCATTGACCACGCATCCCCTCAGACAGGACACCCGTTCCTACTCCTAATAGAACAATCCAGACACTTGCCACCCCCTACGGCACTGAGACACTTTCGCGCAGCCTCATTACGTTGTTTCCATATATTACAGAGAAACCTTTTGCTAATCTTATCCCCTTCCTGCTTCGCCGCCTGTGGCCACCATCTATCTCCCAAGATAGCGATCGTTTTCTCGCTACTATTTAGTGTACCAAACTGCTCCATGTCACACTCGTCTATTTTCCTTATCTCCTCCTCAAGCACATCCCTTTCCTCATTGTACCTTTCACATTCTCCCACTATGTGAACTCTACTCTCTATGGCTTTGCCACATGGGCACATCTGTGCATCTACTTCCTCCTCCTCCCGGCTACTGGTATACCTCCTTCTTCTTTCTGGCAGGTCCAGGTCCCCTACACGAAATCGCAGTTTCAGCTTTTTCGCGAAGTCCATTGGGCCGTGCAGATACCTTTTCATTCCTATTCCTTCTCTCAACCCCCCGTATATCTCTAAGTGTTCTTCCCCTTCCACCTTCTTTCTCAGCGCTAGCCTTTCCCTTCTTTCTATCCTTTCTTTTACTTCTGTCTTGTATCCGCTAAATTTCTCTATGGCCAGCGTCTCTTTTTGGTTTCCTATATCCTTCCATACTTTCTCGACTACGCTATCCCACCTTTTTCCAGCTCGCCCTTTGGTTACTTTATCCCATACAGCTTTATCAGCTATGGCTGGCAACCTCTTATTTGGCATGTTCTTTACTTTAGATTGCCATTTCAACTTACGCACATCTCTATTTGTCTTAAGTGGGTACATTCCCAGTTCTGCTCTCAATACTGTATTACTCGTCGTACTTGAGCATCCTAGTACTTTTGTAGCTGCTGTCATCTGTACTGTTTCCAGCTGTTTTACGAGCTTCGCGTTCCCTTCCCATACTTCTCCTGCATATTCTAGCTTTGGTACAATCACGTTCATCAGTATACATCTCTTAATTCTAGTGTCAAGGTGCGAGTCTGTTAGGACTGCTTCCATCTTGCCTACGTGTGCCTTACCCTTGCCTATTATTTTATTTATGTGTGCATCCCAAGAGCAATATTTTGAGATTTCTACGCCAAGGTACGTATACTGGTCTACGATCGGTAATTCATCTTCTCCCCACTTCCACTTACAAGTTACCGGACTCTCCTTATCTTCGTTACATACAACTACTGCGCACTTTTTTACGTTCGCCGTCACTCTCCACTTCCTGGTGTACTCGATTGCCTTCTCTATTTGTTTCTGCAGTCCTTCGGGTGTTTCTGATATGCAAACGAAATCATCAGCAAACATCAATCCCGACACCGTATCTTCCCCCACCGTGACTCCCTGCGATGCTGCTTCTACTGCTAATATCATGTCATTAATGTATACCTTGAATAGGTTAGGTGGTAGCGTACATCCCTGGGCAACTCCCTGTAGGATATCAACGTACTTCGATATTTCCCCGTCCAACATCACAGCACTTCTCGCACATTCCGTCATCTTCTTCATCATTCTCCACATCTTTCCTCTTATCCCTATTTCCCACAACTTTTTCCACAGCCCATTTCTCCATACTGTATCGTAGGCCTTCTGTACATCTAAAAAGAAACAGTACGTTGTTAGCCCCGCGTCTTTCCTGCCTTGGATTATCTTACCTAATGTGTACACATGATCGACGCAGCTACGGTTTGGCCTAAATCCTGCTTGCCCTTCGCTAATATTTTCTTCCTTCTCCATCATTGTTCCCATTCTATCGTTCAAAATCTTACAGAACGTTTTACCTACAGTGCTTAGTAGCGTTATTCCCCTATAGTTACCCGGGTCAGCCTTGTCTCCTTTCTTAAACAAGTTTACTACTACTCCTTATCTCCATCTCTTAGGTGCGTACTCGTTTTTCCATATCCAGTCTCGGGTCCTTTTTTTCACCCGCCCTTGGCTGAGTACAGGAGTGTGGGTGTGGAGGTGTGGGTGACTTTCTTTCCCCGCGAGTACACCATAGTCAACGGTGATGTACAGTGGCTATAGGCATCACCGGTCTACTAATCCCACCAAGGTTATAGAGGGCCTAAAACTCCTGGAAGACTGGACCGTTTCGGTTCCACGATAGCTGCTGTGATAGCCCTAGCCCATGCCGACATACTGCAGTTGTTGTCTGGACCGCCAGAGGTGTGTACGGTGAACGAGTGCCGGTGATGTATACAAGCGCTTGTATACGTCACCGGTGATGTACACGAGACTGCGTGGCTATATACATCACTGGTCTACTGTACATTTCCCACAATAATTTAGAAGGGCCTTTAACTCCTGGAAGACTGGACCGTTTCGGCTCCACGGTAGCTGCTATGATAGCCCTAGCCCATACCGACATACTCCAGCTGTTTTTGGACCGCCAGAGGTGTCTGCGGCGAACGTGCGCCGGTTATGTATATAAGCGTTTTATATGCGTCACTGGTGATGTGCACAATAGCATTTGGCTACGTATACAACACCGGTCTAAATATCCCTCAATATTTTAGAGGGGCCCATAACTCCTGGAGACTCGACCGTTTTGATTCCACGATAGCTGCTATGGTAGCCCTAGCCCATGCAGGCATACTCCAGCTGTGTCTGGACTGTGCGGTGAACGAGCGCCGGTGATGTATGCAAGCGCTTGTATACGTCATCGGTGACGTGCACAAGGATAGTTAGCTATATGCATCACCACCGGTCTACAGTACATATCCCACAATCTTTTAGAGGGGCCCATAACTCCTGGACGACTGGACCCTTTCGGATCCACTGTAGCTGCTATGATAGCCCTTGCCCATGCCGACATACTCCAGCTGTTTTCTGGACCGCCAGAGGTGCGTGCGGTTAACGAGCGCCGGCGATGTATACAATCACTTGTTATTGGTGATGAACACAAGGATGTTTGGCTATATACATTCCCGGTCTACTGTACATATCCCGCAATACATAGTTTAGACGGGCCCATCATTCCTGGAAGAGTGGACCGTTTCGGCTCCAAGGTAGTTGATAGTCTTAGCCCATGCCGACATACTACAGTTGGGCTCTGGACCGCCAGAGGTGTGAGCGGCGAACGAAGGCCGTTTATGTATTTAAGCGCTTGTATGCGTCACAGGTGTTGTACACAAGGATATTTGGCTATAAACATCACCGGTCTACGTATCCCACAATATTTTAGAGGGGCCCATAACTCCTGGAACACTGGATCGTTGCGGCTCCATAATAGTTTCCATGATTGCCCCAGCCCATCATGACATACTCCAGCTGATTTCTGGACCGCCAGAGGTGTGTGTGTCGAACGAGCGCCGGTGGTGTATTTTAGCGCTCGTATACGTCACCGGTGATGTCACAAGGATATGTGGCTAAATACATCACCAGTCAACATATCCCACAACATTATCGAGGGGCCCATAACTCCTGGGAGACAGGACCGGTTCGGCTCCACGATAGCTGCCATGATCCCCCTAGCCCATGTCGGCATACTCCATCTCTTTTATGAACCGTCCAAGGTGTGTGCGTCGAACGAGCTCCGCCGATGTATGTAACGGCTTACGGGCGTCACCGGTGATGTACACAATAGGGTACATCACCGGTGGTGTATATAGCATCACCGAAGAGTTAGAATACTGTTTGTGGCTCTATCCTGGAGGACGTCTCTCCGGCGATACCACGATATTAATGCGGTCGTTCCGAAGGTGGCGTTCAGGCAGTCCCGCGATGAGCGAACGCGGTCGATACCATGCTCCAGCGGTCCTCCATGATGAAGATGACTGTGAAGACGATCTCAGGCAATGCTGATGTTGCTCCACGTCAATACTCGTAGTTCTCCTTGCTGCTGGGTTCCAGGCACCTCTTGGAATTGGAAGCCGCCGTCGAAGTGCTCGTCGAACGTCACAGCCGGCTTGTCGTCGGTGCATTGCCCCGCTGGCCGTTGTTCATAGCATGCACGGCGCACCCGTTTCATTCTTGAGGGGGCCCGTCCTCCCGCAATACTGCAGGTATTCGTTTCCTCGGTTGGTCTGACCTGGACTTCCACCTCGGAAAAGTCTCCTCGTGGCGTTGATGGTGTTACCGATGACGTTGGAGTCTCCCATTTTCGCAGCCCTGGTACTCGAAAACCGAGCGCTGTGTCTTGAAAATTATCGGAGCAATTCGTCGGCCATGTACGGTCTGTTGTATTAATAGCACTTTTTATAATGACACAACCCGGAGAAGCTCGCAGCACGACCTGTGCAAGTACGAGTGTGTAGGTGTCAGAATACAGCTCCAGATTACAACTTTCTTGGCAGCTGCGGGAGAGCCGATGTTACCCGTCATAGAAGCAGCTCCAGATTGATGACGGTACTCTTGATAGCTCTGGGGAGAAGCTCACAGCAAGTGTCTGCAGAAGAAGTTCGAGAACGCAACAGCTCGAGCCTTAGACGTAGTCTTTAGTTTGACTTATAGCCCATGAACCGCAGCTCTACGTCGTAGCACCAAACACGTCGGGGCTCATAACCTGTTTGGAAAGTGTCCGCATATGACATTGGGGTGGATGTACTAGTGGTCCAGTGGCTTGGCGTGAGCCTCTGTTAGGCGAGCTAGTGAGCGTCGCTTAAATTAAATACGTGCCAGTTATATGATGTTGAAATGTGACTCTCTCTTGGCAAAGAGTATCAAGCCGATAGAGAAGGAGAAGAAGAAGTACGTTAACGAGGGTAGCGCAAACCCCATGGCAAGGTATGTACTGCGCTTGCCGGCTACGTATAGACAGGTGCCTTTGTAACCGATCAGCGACTCGGTGGACTGCTGGCTACTGCTGTTTTAGCAAAGTACCTACACCAACACCTACGAGCCTCTTTCTCTCCTCTGCGTCTAAAATTAAACAAACGTCCATCACTGCTGGTTGTTGTTTATTGCTGTGCGTTGTGATGTTGTGAATTTCCGTTCCATAGACCTCACTAAGTTGACGTTTCACGATGGGGAATAACTCATCGCCCGTTCCTTGGACGAACCTGACCCGATCAAGATCGACCTTTAGTACACGCTGCACACCACACACTGTGTGTATGTAACTCGGTTCTTGGGAGCATTAACGGTTGTCGGCCTAGATTGCTTTGTCTGGTAGAGTAGCGCACTCCTACCTCGCGGCGCACTTATTTGCCGACACCGTATACCTTGTGTACCTCTGATGGTCAACAACAACGAGCAGTTAAGTTGTTCTCGAGTCTCGAGGCCTATAGCGGCAGGAGACGGCTTCACTGCTAATACAGTAAATAAAAGGGATGCTATACTGTAGAGAAGGGCAATCGTTGCCCTGCTGTTCCCTAGGTGTTACCAATTATTATAAGGTTGGACGGAGGTCATTCTTTGTGCCTGTGCCTCTGTCTCCGCGGCTCGGTATCGCGGGTCTCCATCCGTGCAAGTCTTTCCCAGAAAGCGGCAACTCGCAGGTTCGTTGTTGCTGTGCGTTGAGCGAGGTACGAAGTCTCCCCAAAGCAGTGACATATAGCCGAGCTAACCAAGAAACAACGCTGGCGGTATCAAGTAAATAAAAGGGATGCTATTATACTCGTATATATATACATGTGAAATTTGGACGCCTCCCGTGCCGCATTAGCCGCAGCTACAAGTAGCTTGCGAATAATAAAGTATGGGGGCTGCTGCGCATCGCGAACGAGCGTATCGTTACGCTTAACTCTTTTAGTATGCTTGTACAGTAGTACTGCACACGCCACAAAAAACACTAAATCTAACTCTAATTCCAAGTGTTTTATCTACACTAGAAGGCGCATGCTACGATAGATAGACATGCACCGTGTTTTTTTCTGCGGGCGGCCACTTGAGGAGCTCTATACGTACCTCGTGCAAAACGTTTCGTTGGAAGAAAATGTAAGTGCTACATATATACCCATATATATATACATACCCGATGCATAATCCCATGGCTCAAGTTTAGAACGACAACTATTGCATCGCAAGAAATAATGAAAGTCGGATGCGAATTTGAGTACTAACGAGCCCGATCATTCATAAAACATTTCAGTCAAAAATGTTATCTCTATCGTTGCACACGTCACCCAGGGGAGTGCAGTCTGAAAGGGGACAAGAGCCCCACACCGTCGATTATTAGGCAGTTTTTTCTGTGTTTCTACGTAGCAAACTCGAGTACCACGGTAATATCGTCGTATGGAAAAAGACAATATGCCTGGTATGTGGCAGCTACTACAATGTGAACTGCTGTATGTCCAAACTATCAGGTATTTCTCGTCTGGAAAAAAGGTACCGGTACGTGTACGTAGTTCAGCGCATATCCACCCCAAAAACTATACCAGGTACCTGGTACCAATTCAGCAAAATATTGGAGATGTTCAACTTGAAAAAAAGGCCCAAGTTTCTGCTGTCCTTGGCTACACGCGCAGGGCGCTGCTCTCATGAAACAACGAAAAATGTGCGAAACAAAAATAAGTGACCGCTCGCTCACCAGTAAAGTTGATTGCTTGCGAGATGGACGAAAAGCCATCGCAAGGTAAAAGTGTTTGCTCCTCGACCATTGCATGTTTTCGCCGTGGCCCTCTCTCGTGGTGGTCATGCCACAACACGTTCTCAAAGATGTGAGCAAGCCATAAGTATACCGAAATTCGACTGCTATGATACGGACGAATATTATCAGTGAACAGGATCACACAGAGGGCTCATACAACCATGCATGCACTCATCGAATATGATGGGTGCTAGTCACTCCAACGGCCCGTCTAGTGTTGGTCCTTTGCCCACATCGACTTGATATATGCGGATCTTCCACGCACACAATTAGTAGACGAGGCACACCCGACTCGTCGTCTGCCTTTTTTACGCCAAAAAAAAAGACAGTGAGAAAAACAGTGTTTTGCCGAAAGTAGGGCCGTATGTTCACAAAAGCAAGAAAGCGTCCGCTGGTTGTGTCTAATAATTCTTGTTATTATTCCTAGTCTGCTGCTTGCAAGCCTTCGAGTCTATAAAGTTCGGCCCTGCCACTGAAACGATCGGCGCATCGCTCTATTGTCGCCTTCGTTCACTGCAAATTGGCCGAAGCGCTAATAATAATAAACAATAACGAAGAAAGTCCCCCCCCCCCCTCCAGCAACTTCATGGGGAAAAAAAAAACTTCGTCCAATCCACCGTTGTCCCCCGAGTCAAGTACGAGAGAGCTCGGAAACAACAATTTTCAGTTTTTCGTAACTGATGAAAAGCAGCGTGTGTGTTCATGGCATCCATCTACCCTGTCCCCCTCGGCACTTAGAGGAAGAGAAGTATGGTGGCCTGAAAGAGAACCCGAAAACAGGTGTAAGCTGTGGGTGCACAAAACAGCCCTGCGTGTACTCTTTACTCCTGCTTCGCCGTCGTTCCGAAATTCCGATGCGCAAGGACGATATAGAGAACCTATCGACTATCAATCGCCGCCGCCGCCGCCGCCACCACCCCGGCCTCCGCAGTCTCCCGCAATGGCACCGTCGAGGGCAAGCCCGGCGCAGAGCCCACCGACTCCCAAAACTGATCGTCGAGCCCACCGCAGCGCTTGCTTCCGTCTGTCCGGCACGACCTTTGTTTTGGTCAAACGATACGCAGTAGGGGTGTTTAGTCGGTGCGGGGGGGAAGGGTGGGAAACGTGTTTCGCTTCGATGAGAGAATGCAGTCATAAAGATGAACAAAACCAACTTCATTCATAGACTTTTGCGATCAAAGCTCTGCCAATAATCGTTTATCGCGCGTGTATCCTCTGCCCAGAATACTCATTAAAAAAGAAAAGAAAAAAAAGCGCCTGCCTATATATATATATATACATGCGCATCAGGCAAAAACTCCAGTCGCAGCAACCGTCGTGTGAGACACCAAGAATGATGTCCCAACCACCTGCTCTACCCTGCTACCGCAATATATACCTCTTACTTCCACGAGTAGGAGAACGTTATACGCACGCTACCTTCAGTCCGAGACCTGGGGACAAACAAGCCCTACCCTCCAGATACCACTTTTGTGCCCGCCACGGCGACGGTATGCATTGAACAAAGAGTATGACATCTACTATATATTTGCATCCTCTCGTCAACCCTTTCCCTGCCCCAATATTCGGCCTGCTGACGACTTACACAGTGCAGGACACCCACCCATACTAACAAAACGAGTCGTAAGAAAGCCACCTTGAGATTTACAGGAGAACAAAAAATCCCGAATGCGGTAATGTCGGAAAGAAAGTGCATAGCACAACCATTCTCAAGAAATAATGCGAGGCTGGCCGACACCTCTGTTTCTCACTATAGTAGGTGTCCCACTAACACTCGGGAGACCACGAAAGAACAAAATCCGATGCCCCACTAACATTTTCGAGAACCCGACCGGGGGGCGCGTGTACTAACACCAAGCAAAACGAAACAATTTATAAACTAAATTCTTACAGAAAGTCCACCCTGTTCAGAGTGCTAACGTACTTGGCGCAGGGATATTTATGTAACTTGGTATTTGGGAGTTTCACAGAGGAAATATGCGTGTTTCTCTGTGGAGCAATTGACGGTTTGGGCGATTCCCATCGCCCACTTCATGTTTCTTTATGTTTATCTTTGTCTCTCCCCCTTTCCTGTGTCTACGACGGTAATATATATACACCACGTGGAGCTTCTCTTTTCTTCCCCGACCCAGAGTACCCCTCCAGGGGTCACTTGAACACGCTAGCGTCTGTTTCAATTGGCACGGCTCGCTGGTTGGGTATCAGTCGGGAGAGCTCGCTCGAGGACGAGCTGATCGTTTTGTATTACGGATGGAAAGTGCAGAGGGACTCTCACCGAACAGCGGCCTTGTCGACGATGAGGTCAGCTGGGCCAGGCGAGCTGAAGAAGCTACGGCAGCCGCAGAGGCGGCGAGCATCACCACGAGAGAGACCGCGGGAATAGCTCATAGCGCAGGAGCGCGAACAAAGCCTCCAGAGGGAGCACGAAGTCAGGTAGCTGAAGAAGCTACGGCAGCCGCAGAGGCGGCGAGCATCGCCGCGGCAGAGGCCGCGGGAACAGCTCATAGCGCAGGAGCGCGAACAAAGTCTCCAGAGGGAGCACGAGGCCTTCAGGGCAACAAGCCTCCAGAGGGAGCACGAGGCCACCAAGGCAACCAGTCTCCGCGGCCAGAGGGTACGGGAGCAACAGGCGGCGATGAGGAAATCGCAAGCTTGAGACAAAAAATGAGGGAGATGGAGGTAACGGCGAGGGAGCTGGAGATGAGAATAATGGAGATGAGGATGCAAATGGAACGAGAGGATAGGCAGGAGGAGGAGAAGTGGATGCAGCGGCAACAGGAGGTTAGATGGCAGCAACAGAAGCAGCAGCATCATTACCAGGAGTGTCTACACCAACAAGACCAGCAGCAGCAGCAGTACCAGCAGCAACACTATCAACCGCAGCTATATCAGCAGCAGCAGTACCAACCGCAGCACTACCAACAGCAGCACTACCAGCAGCAGCAGTACCACCAGCAGCCGCAGCAGTCACAGCAGAAGCAGAGGCAGAAGATTGAGACTGAGGTGGCTATACTCGCGCAAGGGCAGGAGGCACTGCTGCAACCAGAAACAAAGAGAGAGGAGGTCGGTGAGGCAGAGCAGAGTGCTCCCCCAAGCCCCCCAACCATCGCTCACGCGGGAGGGACTTCCCCGCGCGCGAGAAAGAACGCACCAAAGGGTGCGCCTGAGCAGGTACACCTGCTTGACCGTCAGGAGCCGAGGACGGCCAAGGGGGGGAGGAGAGCAAGAGGGGAGAATGGCAACGGGGGCGGGCCGCGTGTGGCTGGCCGGGGTTCGGTGCGGAGGCTGCTCTACCGGAGGACCAGGGCAAAGCCCGCCCGGGCGAGGCACAAAGCGATCGAGAGCTGGAAGCTGGAAGCTGGAAGCTTCATGAAGAACAACAGGTTCTTATTTTTGTTGGATTATTGGGTTTTCTTCGTTCACGTATTTTTATTATATGATAGCATCACAGCAGTATCGATGCACTTTGTTTGGCAGTACTCGTATAGTACAAGTAATTTTATGAGGCGGCGATAGCAATATCGATAAAATTGTTTCCCAGCGATACGAAGTTATTTTTGCAGACTGCCGGCTGTGTTTTGCCCCTCTCCTCCCCCCCCCCCCNCCTTGAGTACTGCTTGTACTCGAGTATCAGTCCTGCTCATACTCCAAGTACTCCGAGTATTTAGGCCACCAGGACTCTAATACTCTCAGTACTCTGAGCACGAAAAATACTCGATACTCCGAGTATACTCGAAGTATCGAGCATACTTGAAGCATCTGTGCAGTCTTGTTAGATCATTTGTGCGGGGTTGAGAACCTCAACTCCGCACAAGGGGAATTATCGTATCACATAGTGTGTATATGGTAAGGCACCCAAGAGGCAGATACGTAGTATACCCATTGCTGTCTCTGGAAGTGGCCACACCAGAAATTAAATCCATTCATTGGAGGCTGTCGTCCATATGCAAGTCCGCCTCAGATGCGGTTCTTAGCAGGATGCAGCGATGTAGCTCACCCTCCATTCGACTCGCCCAATACCTCACGGCGCTTCGCGCTTGGTGCAAGCAATGTCTGCCTGTTGGTGAAAACCCAACGTGCTCCGTCCCGGCATTGTACGAGTAGGGGTGCGAGGGTCTATGGTCATACGACTACGTCCGTGCACGATATGAGTACACCCCGTCCTGATTACGTGGGCCATGGTAGGGAGGCTTGGGTATATATGATGCTTATTTATACCAGTGCCCGGCTTTTCATTGAGAGTTATTAATAGTTCTCTCTGAGAGTTATTTTATTATTGATGGGTCGAAAGATGACACAGAATATCATACGTACGTGGTCTCTGAGGAATTAAAACCTGTTGTATACGAACATTCATGCAGGTCGACCGAAAACGTACGTGATCTGCGGAATTAAAAGATGTTGTGCGCACACCAAGATTCATGCAGGTCGACCGAATACGTACATACGTGATCTGCGGAATTGAAAGATGTTCATGGAGGTCGACCGAATACGTACGTGATCTGCGGAGTTGAAAGATGTTGTATACGGACATTCATGCAGGTCGACAAAATACGTACGTACGTGTAAGTACGTGATCTGAAGACTGGCCCGTTTGTTCGGTGACAGGAATGCTGATTTCTTGACGATGCCGGTTGATTGGATTTCGTGTGTTTGTTCCCCGTACAGAGGCAACGGCTATTTAGCTTTTAGTTTTCGGAATCTATAAAATATGATGAGTGATTTCAAAGTGGTTTGGACGTTGTGAACTTTGAGTGTCTGCAATTTGAACGAACGGAGTGTTTTTGGACGCAGGGAGGCTATTTTGGCTTTTACGTTCATGGCGTAGTCGGCAGGACTAATTTTTGTTTTGTTTTTCTGAGAGTTGATTTATTTCTGAGAGTCGATTTTTCTGAGCGCTGATTTATTTCGGATTTTTTCGAGAGTTGATTAATTTCTGAGAGTTGATTTTTCTGAGAGTTGATTTATTTCTGAGAGTTTATTTTTCTGAGAGTGATTTTTCCGAGAAATGTTGGAGGGTTGAGGTTCTGATTTTCGGACATTTATCCGGTGTTGAATACCATTTTTATCCAAGCTGATGACCTCGACGAAGGGAAGGCTGGGTAGTTTTTGGTTTTCCATTGAGTACGTATGATTTTTTTGTTTTTTGGTGATCTTGACGTACCACCATGGTATCCTGAGGTATTATGTGTCATCCCATTCACCAAGTAGAAAGCAGGGAGGCTGTTCAGAGTGCTAACGTACTTGGCGCAGGGATATTTATGTAACTTGGTATTTGGGAGTTCCACAGAGGAAATATGCGTGTTTCTCTGTGGAGCAATTGACGGTTTGGGCGATTCCCATCGCCCACTTCATGTTTCTTTATGTTTCTCTTTGTTTCTCCCCCTTTCCTTTGGTATTTGGGAGTTCCACAGAGGAAATATGCGTGTTTCTCTGTGGAGCAATTGACGGTTTGGGCGATTCCCATCGCCCACTTCATGTTTCTTTATGTTTCTCTTTGTTTCTCCCCCTTTCCTGTGTCTACGACGGTAATATATATACATCACGTGGAGCTTCTCTTTCCTTCCCCGACCCAGAGTACCCCTCCAGGGGTCACTTCAACACACCCCACTGATAGGTTTTCTGATATGACCTGGGGGGGGGGTACTCATATCATGCATGGCCGTAATCGTATGGCCATACATCCTCGCATCCCTACAATGCCGGGATGGAGCACGTCCGGTTATCACCGACCAGACAGGCATTTCTTGCATCAAGCGCGACGCGGCAAGCGGACGCGGGGGGTCGTTTCCTAATATTTCCGTCTTGCCCTGGGTGTTCTCTACAGTACTCCTCGCTACTCACCTCCACGATCTCCGGCTCCGGCTCGGGCTCAGGCTCGGTCTGCATCCACTTGGGCATCCACGAGCCGGTCGCCTTATTCCCCGACGCGTTCGACGCTAGCGCTCCGAACCCGCCCCCCCAGCCGGCCGGACCCTTCTTGGCGCCGCCGAGTGTCCTTCCCTTCGCCAAGTCCACCTTGTACTGCTGCTCGCTCTCTCTCTTCACCCACGTCGTTGCCTGTGACACGATGAAAGGTCGGTGTGGGAGTAGCCATTAGGTCGGCATGTAAAAATGCTCAAACCTACGTTGTAACAGTACCTGTGGATGAAAAATGACGATGATGAACTTTTAAAATTATACGTATGGCTATTTACACATATGTACGACGTACAGCGATTATTTCGAGCATTTTTTGCCGACAGTACGAGCGCGCCGAAGTATACTGCTTTTAATAATCGCCCCGACAGTTGTAGGAGTACGAGGTCAGGGTTAAAACACGCTCTACTTCCAAATAGACGCGCAACGACGATGAACATCCACTGTAGACTTCGAGCAAACACTTCGTGCATTCCTGCCTGACACTCTGCATTTATCGGCAGCAACTACGTCAGTACAGCAAGTACCGTAGTTACGACAACTACCCTGCTATGAGGTTCCCTTGCATTTGCGTGTGACGAAAAATAAAACCAAGCTGGAAACAAAAAAGTCAACATAAAAAGACCATCCAGCCAGCCCTAGAATAACTGGAATAATGTCTCTATTCAACAGGTGACGTAATTCCAACCGTACACAAACACAAAAATTAGCGCACACACAACCGCATGGTAGAAAAGCCCCCCCTCCCCTCAAGCGCCGCACGTGTGCGCACGCACTAGAAAACTCCAGGCACGTCTACACCCTAAATCAAGATAATCGTCACCTCGCGGATGGCCTTTTTGTTCAGGTACCCGATGACGATGCCCGGGACCCAGCTCGGGATGCGAACCTGCACCGAGTAGTACACGCGAGACCAGTCATCCTGCTTTTCCTTGCCAGGGCGAGGAGCCACGTGCCAGAAGCCGACCGAGTCGTCTGTGTCGAGTGAAAGCGAGCGAGTGAAACATGAAATAAATGAGGCGTTATTACAAAAACAAGTATGCATTCACACTCGGCCACGCTATTATGGAGTACACCTCGGGGAACACCGAATCCCTTCGAACCGTGCTATCCTCCGTCGGAAGTTGTAAATAAATCGAGCGACAGTTGTTGGGTACATCGGCAGCAGCCCTGCGGCGTCCACAATCGATCGGTAACTCGATTACAACAACAGCAACAACAGCAACAACAAGAACAGCGACAACAATCGTGATACGTTCTGCCGCTGTGGGCAGCAACCGCGCCCGTCGGCGCATGTCTCGCACTACGTAGGGACCGCAGCTGTACTGCCACCAGCGAGGGTACTTGCTTCAACATTAACAAACAACAAACAACAAACAACAAAAACAACAACACCAACAACAACACCAACAAACAAACAACGATATCAACAACAACGGTAGACATCGCGGGAAACAAATGAGAGGGCCCCTCTCTCCGAGCAGCTGAACTGCCACCGGCGAGGGTGCTTGCTTCAACCTCAACAAACAACAAACAACACCAACAACAACACCAACACCAACGAATTGAAAATGAAAAAAACAACAACGTCAACACCAACACCAACAAAATAAAAAACAACAAGGTCAACAACAACAACGGTAGCCACCTCGAGAAACAAATGCGACTGTCCCTCTCTCCGCAATCGCCCATGCGTGTGTGTCTACGCGCTACGAATAGACACCAGCAACACCGGGTTGATGTCTGCCCCCTTGCGCTGCCTCCTGCCGCTCGCGCAGACAGAAACAAATTAGCTCAACCGCCCACCCCGTGTGTGTGTTTGCAAAATCTGGGGGGTGTAAGCCAAGAGCAAGCGACAAGCTGGCCGGTCTCCCTCTCAACGCCCCCCCCCGAGCAGTGAAAACGTCAATGTAAGTATATCCCAACCATCAGATCACCACGCGCTCGGTGTTAAACAATACTCCATTCTTCCCCTACAGAAGGTGCAAATATCGGGCCAAAAATGCACATTTCGTATTCCGCGAATTCCTGACCATGGCAGCTCCAGCAACAGAACCACGCCATCGAAGCGGCGGAAACACCGGGCAGACAGGCAGACAAGCAGGCAGACTGCCCTTTCTTTGTAAGCAGCACAGCAGCAGCAGGTGCGACGAGTGGCGTACCGAGGGTGCTTTGCTTGGTGTAGTCCAGAGTCCACGTCATGGAGCTCAAGGAGGGGAAGTAGCTGTGGTGGAAGAAGTTGTCGAGTTTCACGCCGAAGACGTTGAGCTTCAGGTTCGTCTTGATGATTTCCGTGCCCTGGAGAACGACGCAAGCAGCGAGAGTCGATGGAGGCGAAAAAAAAAAAAACAACAACAATAAACAAATAGAGGAGCCTCGAACCGTTCACAACCGCCAGACTTTGAACATAGCAGAGCCAGCCACGCAAGTAATCAACTACTAACTACGAGTATTACTAAAGCAGAGACAAAATGCTGTAACACGAGCACAAAACCACTAAAGCGAAAAAAACACGAGCAACTGTAGCAAAACCACCAGCAGCTGCCGAAGCAAAAAACAATGTACGACAACAAATAAATCTCCACGTACTATAACCAGGTAGACCATACATAGGTATGATCGATTCGGCGTGTATTGTGGCAAGAAAACGAAAGCAACGTCAGTCGTCACCGGAGGGAGAAAAACACGGAAACACGAAAACAGAGCATATAGGGCAGCACATGTCCAATTCAGCGATGTTTCCTCACTGCCCACTCAAGCGATGCACGATTGCACCTATCGCGAACAACCCCAACAAAAACTTGACACCAAGCTACAAAACGTATGGCAAAAGGCAGTGACGTGCCCGTGCTCGATCCTTCAAAGTTCGGTCTCGTGGCACATATTTATATACTACAGCAAAAGATGCTACATCCACCAACTTTCCACAAAAAAAAAAGGCAAATCGGTTTCAAGCAGGTTGAAAAAACGAATCGCCCCCCCTCGAGGACTGGAAATAAGCCTACACCCGGTATCGGGGTTTGCTCTACATACTACCCGTGGTGTAAACGATAAGGTCTCGTGCAATGGATGCCTGCCAACCAGGGCTGCGAGGGGGCTGACAACACGTCCCCGACTATGCTCTCTAGTTCGCCTGCATAGGTATGATATTGATAGCGCAGTTACCAGTTGTTTGCGGTTATTTTGCGGGGTTGTATCTCTTTTGTGTATACACATCGGACTGGCACGTTTGTGGCTCGGATTGTGTTTTTTTTTTGTCAATAAAGGCTAAATCGGTTAGCTGGCCTCAGTCGCCACCCAACTAATCCAACTATAATCCAACTTATCCAACCATAGCCATCAAGTCCAGCCAATTCTCAGCCCTACGTACGTACCAGGAGTGTTTACTGCTACGAAACCGTTTTTTCTGCGTGTTGCTAGAAGTATTCAACTTGAATCCCAAGCAATACTGTCCCCACAACCGTAGGTGCAGTTTGCACCAAGTCCAAAGTTAAAACCTACCTGGTACTTGGTGCGTAGTAGCTTTGCTTAGTGGTAACCCAGACCCCAAACCTTAAGAGAAACGCTTGAATAGACACCCTGGTACACTACCCAAAATGTGGCGCCGCGCGGGTAGAGACATATAGGTGAAAAACGACAGCCTTCTCGCTGCCATCAAAGTGAAAAACGACAGCCTTCTCGCTGCCAGCATGGAGTCCTTCGGCCAGCATCGCCGACAACACAACTGCGGCGCGGTCCCCACAGCCTGCCTATACGACAGAGGTGCTCACATTTCTCAGCTTCTCGACCTCGTAGTTCTTGCACTCCGTCACCTTGGGCACCTGCGTCAATAGTCAATAGCCCACCAGAGCAAACCCGTCAATAATCCGCAGTCAGCAACCAACAGGCTGACTCATGAAGCTAAAATCGCCAAATTAACAATACATATATATCAATCGAACCTTAAAAAAGTCAGTCGAACCAAACTTTTTTCAACAGAGAGAAACAAAAAAAAAAAAAAAACGCCCCCCCCCACCATCTTGCTGTACGTGCCGAAATCCAGGATGCGATCCCACACATACTCGGCGGGGGCGTTGATGTCCTGTACCGCCAGCGCCCTGCCCCCCTTGCCGTCCTCGTCCGACTCTCCCTTCAGCAAATCCTGGACCTGCCACGGATAATAAAAATATATATATCAGGTATACAATAAGATATGGGTGGGCGAAACTAATGAATGAATTACTTGGAAGTTAGTGTGAATTAAATCATTTCTACCTCTAAGGCCCACGGCATAGCAACGTAAGCCGCAAAGCAGGCAAGAAGCGACGAAGCAAGGCAGGCAGGCAGGCAGCTAGGCAAGGCAAGCCGCAAGGCAGGAAGCAGAGGCAGGCAGGCAGGCAGGCAGGAAACGATGTGTGGGGAGCATTACAAAGTTACGGCATTGCGAAAAAAACAGATTGAAGAAAGGGGTGAAATGACAGGACGACGTCTACCGCTGCTGTTGTACGGTATATATATATATATATCATAGGCCAACCCACGAAAAAGAAAACGACGACGAGCAAAATAACGGAAGGCTCACTTGCTGTGGGAAGATGCCAACGCTTTAAGACAGTTGGGATAGGCAGTCGTCCTCAACGGCGAGCGCTACAACAAAATCTTGGAAGGTATCAGGTGTACCTAATAGCCTATGCTCGAGGTTGGTGTAAAACAAATATTATTTGGAAGCCTTTCTCGGACTACGATGTACGTACGTAGGTATTTCTTGTTGGCCGGTCCATACCGTAAGTCGTCCAAGAGAATCTCTGCATCGTGCTACATGCCGGCGTGCAAGAGCGAATACCCGATCACACCCGGGTGATAATATAACACACCCCTTGGACGAGTGAGCGTCTTAAGCTGATTTTCTGGGCAATGGGGAGAACGCAAACGCCGAGCGGCTTGCCTCTATTGGCAACATCTCGACGAGATATTATCCCCAGCGCCGTCATTTTCGTTGTGTGCCACCCGCCCCTCTATATATAGTTTTCGAGAAAAATGGTTCTGAAATCCATCCCGGGGAGGGGCGTGCTCATTTGTTGCTTGCCTTAGTCATTTTACCATTGACCACGCATCCCTTTCGAGACGGAGCACCGTTCCTACTCCTAGTAGAGACACCTCCAACATCGGGGCGCTCATTACGCTGTTTCCATATATTGCAAATACACTTTTGCTAATCCTAGCCCCTTCCTGTTTCGCCGCCTGTGGCCACCATCTATCTCCTAAGATAGCGATCCTTTTCTCGCTACTACGTATCTAGTTTGTACCAAACTTCTCCATATCACATTTGTTCATTTTCCTCATCTCCTCTTAACACATCCCGTTCTTTCTTGTACATTTCACATTCTCCCGCTATGTGAATGATGGGTGTGTTATCTTATCACCCGGGTCATATGGTACCACCCCCTTCGGCCAAGAGAGCGGGGAATCACAGCAAAGCTCATGGGCGCGGAGAAGTAACACGACTTGCCCACGGTGGCGACTACAGCAGTAGGTATATACACTAGTCTATAGTTTATAGCACCGTCTGCCGCCAATAGCGCGGGTTTGTTGTGCATGGTCTGCTTGCTTTTGCCAGAGAACAACCGCCGCCGCCGCCGCCGCCACCCGTCGTCGTCGCGGAAGAAGCGCAGGGGACTTCATGCTCGCGAGTCGTGAGTGACGCTGGAAGCGGGAAAAGGCCCCGGTCGTAAAAACAAGAGTTTTTTTTTTTTTTTTTTAAACAACTACAACAAGCATCAGCTGTGGAGATATCGAGGATTTGGTCGAAAATCATATTTGCAAGCTGTGTGTGATACCGGAGTAATCTTAGAAACTAAAAAGCGGGGACGCACGAAGTGAGTCCCCGGATGCGGAAAAAAGCCTCCAGACTGCACAGAGAAAGCGAGATGACTCAAACGACAAGCACTCGCCTCGCGACCGACCGACCGACGACAACAACCCGGATAACTTCGATCGCGCGTGCTATGTACGGGTTTTGTTTTACCCCATGCAGAGAGAGGAGTTTGCCCAAAGGCAGCGCCCACGTCAGGCACTCTGATAGCGGCAGCAACTCCACCCCTGCCCAGTATATTTCAACGGAACTCTGAACACTGTACAAGATGCTCCCAGTGAATGGGGAGTAAAGTAAAGTAATTTGTAATTTGCGAGGGGGGGGGGGTGTACTTCATTTTTTTCATTTTCATGCATGGCCGTAGTCGTATATATGACCGTAGACTCTCGCATCCCTACAATGCCGGGACGGAGCATGTCGGGTTTTCCCCTAAAGTTTGGTACGAGGTACTCACCAGTTCTCCAGCCATCAGGTCCGCGAGTTGCTTCTTGCTCAAGGACATGTCAGGCATTCCCGGCTTGTAGGGCTGCCAGCAATGGGCGCAGCAAAGAGCGGCACGGTCACAGCAGTGTCACACTACAGCAGTACATATAATACGATATGGTACACAGCAGTAGCAGTTGAGGTGCAGCACCGCAGCGAGCAGAGGGGTCTTGCGGTATGTAGGGCGAGGGAGGCGATATAAGCCAGTACGCCAGTACAGCAGTACCACTCTGACCCAAACTATAAGCACCATTTCAACTACATGTTAATATACAAACGGTCCTTATATTTCGGGGTCAGACTGGTATCAGGTATCAGGTACGAATACTGCCACGAAATCGTCGCACGTACAGCAGTACAGCAGTACACAACAGAACAACACCTAATAAGAAACAGGAAATCTGGTCGAGGCTGTATTTCTTATTTGCGAGAGGGTGTTCTCTGCACTAATTCCAAGATAACGACTCCCGAATTTCTTATTTTCCTCCTAATCTCAGCCTGGTTTTCTTATTAGCGTGTTTCTTATTAATAGGTGTCCTGTACTGCGGTATTGCCTTCGTATACTCGTACTCAAAACTGATCCATAATACCGTACGTAGCGATCGATTGACATCCAATGCCAACGGGTTAGATAAGTATTTCAGTATACCTGGTACCTGGTACTGCTGTACTGCTGTGCCGTGCTCTAGGTACTACTGGTCGTACTCGTACAGAGCAACTCGCTCGCGCGCAGCACTCGAGCTCATGGCTCGGGCTCGGGGGCTATGAAGTAAGTCACTGGCGTAAGTATCGAACGTGGGAGTCACGCCGCGTATATTGCAAATCAGCTGCAAACAGGACGCGCGTGCTTCATTCAGCCCTGTATTGTGTACGTAGCGGCGCTCACACTTACCGTGCGGATAGACCCGTGTCCGGTGCTTTGCTACTGCTGCTGTATATGCAAGCTCAAGTACAAAGTGGCGGCGCGCCTTTTGGGTGCATGTTCGCGAGTTTGGCCGTGGGTCGCCATCTGCGAAGTGAACATGTGCGAGCTTCAGACAGCAGTTGCAGCAGCACCAGCAGCAGCAGCAAGGAGCAGTGTGCAACATGTATTCTGGTTGTGGAAAACATCAGTGTGCAGCAGCACCCTATATAACCGCGCGCGCAGGGCAAAAAGACGCAAAACACGGTGGCAACGTCTCACCTTGACCTTCCCCTGGTGCGGGTGGGGTGCCATCGTGGCCTTCCCTGCTGCCACCCCATGGATTCCTGCAAGGCATACCAGTACCAACCAAGAGCCGAAGAGCGCCACAGCACCAGCACCAGCAGCAGCTCCGCGCTGCCGCCTTCCTCCTCCTCCGAGCTTTGCGCCCATCATGTTCCTGAGGGATGCAACCTCCTAGAGACTATTCGGAAGGATGCTCAGCAAGCTTGGTTGCGGGCACGGGAGCTATGAGCGGTGGATGCCTTCACTTGCAGTTGGGCAGTTTGCAGCAGACACGCGTATGCCCCTCGCCGCTCTCTCGTCCCCTCGTGCCCAAGTGCCTGCCCAAAGGTGCCAGGTGACCTGACTTGTCCGACGCGTCAAGACCTCTTTGAGTATAATTATACTTGTGTTTGTATGGTATGGAGGTCAGTCAAGAAGGTCAAACCGCGGTCTCCTGGTGGCATATTTGTCCGTGCTCGAGGCACAAAAAATAGCCGTCAACGGCAATATAATACGAAAAGATAGTTATCCCCCCGCATTATTGGTACCGACTACTGTACAGCCTGTGCTCCTGTCTCCTGTGCCACGGACGGATATATCGACGGCTTCATCTCCTATCAGCGTGTCAGCCGCTCCAACTGGTACCCCGTCTAGAACAGGCGTTTGCAAGTCTATTGAAATGGGCGCTCAACGGCCTCTGTGAGGATGCAGAAGCAGCAGCAGCAGAGTAGTGCACTTTGCCGAAGATTTCCGATCTCTCGTTGACGTTGACGTTGATGTTATTACTGCCGTATGATACGCATGATATCATCAGTAAACGTTACGACGAGAATTCGATCGTTCATTGCTTTGCGGACAGCATGCACAGAGTGCAGCGACAAGCGCGATACGTGATGATGCTTGGTTCCACTTTCCATGCGGAGTGACGACTGCACCATCGTCGCCGGTGCGAGGCAACCACCAAGCAGTATTACAAGACGCCCACATCCCCGATTGTCGGCGGTGCCAGCCAACGTTCAATCTTGAAAACAACTCGTCGTACGTACAGATTCTTATGTACGGCACGTCCAGACCCGGACATGAACAGCAAGAGTAGCAGCGTAAATCACCACGTGACACACCGGAAACAGTGTACACCCACGACACGAGCAGAAGCACCTGCATCGGCCAACATCCGACGACGTTCCGGCGGTTTATCTCGGTGATTCGCCTCTTCTCGTAGACTCTCGACAGTTGAGCGGCAAGAAAGTCACAAATCACTGAGTCGCTGAGGAAGGAAGGAGGGAGGCAGCGAGCATCGGGCATCGAGCATCAGCAAGCAAACATGGCCATGGACGAGACTGGGGGGGTAGGAGGAGGAGGAGGAGGAGGAGGAGGAGGAGGAGAGTCTGTCGGGGTGGTAGTCCGCCTCCGACCCGAAGAACAAAGCACCGACGCTGGGGGCGCCGACTTGGCGGGGTCTTGCGTCCTGTGCGTCGAAGACCAGAAAATCACCATCGTAGACCCGGGTGGTCGTACGAGTAGCAGCGGTGGCGGCGGCGGCGGCGGCGGCGGCGGCGGTGGCAGCAGCGTTGGTAGCGGAGGTAGTGGTGGCGGTATCAGTGGTGGCGGTGGCAATGGTGATGGGCGAAGAGAACAGCAGCCGCAGCAAGGCAAGCAGGCTCACGATTTTTCGTTTGACCGCGTGTTCGGTCCTGAAGCATCTCAGGACCAGGTGTTTGATACAGTCAAGCCGCTGGTGCACGCCACTGTCGATGGTGAGAGGAGACGAACGCGGGGGGGGGGGGGGTTACGTTGCAGTCGACAGCTGTTAACAAGACAATAGTGACTCAAAAGTCTAACTACAGTACAGTAGTACTGAATAAAACAGCAATTGGTTGTATCATAAAATCACCATCGTACAGCAAATAGATACGACCGGTACCTGGTATCAAGGATGTTGCTCGAAAAGCTGGCATGAATCATTGGATATTACGGAGCTGTTGGACCGTATCACGCAGACCGTACAGTAGTATTCGTACGAGGTTAACATGTGCTGCTTTGACAGCCAGCCTTCACGATCCTTCCACACTGGCCACTTATAGATGTGGAGGGCCAGAGTTCAGGAATATTTACAGATATGATATGGTCTAAACAACGTCCGATGAACACGTAGGGGCAGAGCACTAGCAAGTTAGTGATGACAACAGTAGCCCTCCGTCCGAAGACGCTGTACTGTACCAGGGTAGTTCGTAATCGAAAGTTCTATATCAACACCACGCTCCCACACAGCAGTAGGCTACTCTGTTTTCGTAGAGGAAGATGTCAAGAGGCCGTGGTCAGGTAACGTGAAAACTTAGTAAGGGAATATGACACCGGCCACCGACGCAAAGTCAACTGACTTTGGTTCTTGCCGAAACAGCGTTGTTGGGCGTCGCCAGCCGAGTTACTTGTCGTCGAACGCTCGAGTTCGCTGGACAAGCAACGCCGTAATTTGCAACTATGCCCCACCTCTGGTTCCATTGTACCAACTCAATTACTCATCGCGCAGCCATTCCCTCTCCTACATCACACGCACGAACGCCAAGGGTTTACCACGACCGTTTTCGCCTATGGAAGCACTGGGTCGGGCAAGACTCACACCATCAGCGGGACCGAGAAAGACCCGGGTGTCCTCCCACGCGCGGTGAACTTGCTGTTCGAGCGGCTGCAAGCAGACGCGGCGGCCGGCTCCGACAAGGCGTTCATGGTCTTCCTTACGTGAGAAGCTTTTTTCCCGGGTCATGGAGAGTTAAAGTTATCCTTGACCCGTATTATCTGCTCAATTTTTTTTTCACGCGAGGGGGTTTGTTCTTGGTTATGGGGGCTTTTGGCATTCCTTAACCCGCATTTTCCGCTTGAATGAGTAGTCACGAGCAACCATGTTTTTGATAATGAGAAGCGCATGAAGTCAACTTTTGGTTGACCTCATGGCGTCCTCGTAGAGCTTCTCGTACATAAGTACAGTAGTATCCGTCAAGTTGAGGCGCATCCTCCACAGCGCGGGAAAGGGGTAGGGGGGGGAGGGTGTAAAGCTTATGAACCCCTGCAAATGAGTTTGGCATTGGGGCCCCACAGGTGGCCGAAGTACTGAACCGGCGAAATGGATCAGACGCTGCTGCGAGCCGTGGGC
Source organism: Saccharina japonica (assembly GCA_008828725.1). Lineage (NCBI taxonomy): Eukaryota > Phaeophyceae > Laminariales > Laminariaceae > Saccharina > Saccharina japonica. The sequence continues at coordinate 360,417 of MEHQ01002695.1, read as the reverse complement.
ACATCGGCCGTCGGTTGGAATGCCCACATAATGGTGTTTGTATTCAGGTTGTGAAACACTGCTGGTTATTGCTCTCTCGTCAACACAAACAGGCTATTATCTGATTTTTTGTTTCGTTTATATTTTCAGGCAGAAAAACATCAAAGCGCTCATTTTAGTCGCCGTCCCGATCGCGTCGGCCAAAAGTTGGCCGAATCCTGTGCTTGCAAATGTGCGTTCCGTGACTTTGACAATACCGCCACCTGACTGCACGTTCAACCGGCAAGCTGGCCTTAATTAATTGCATTTTGTCGCCTACTAAATGCGCCATCGTGCTGCTTTCACCTCCCCGAACCCTTTCTTACGCTCTAAATTAAGATACGTCGAGATTTACAACAACGTCTTCCACAACCTGCTGGAAACGGCAGGCGGCTCCGGCGGCTCCGGCTCCGGAGCGGGCAAGCGCAGCAAATCGCCACGCCCGGACGGCACAACAACTCCACCTCGGTCACCGGCCTCGAAAATCGAAGTGCGGGAACACCCGTCGCGAGGCGTGTTTCTATCGGGGGGAAGGGGGCTCCGCGTCCCCGTCAACTCGGCCGCCGCCGTGGTAACGCTCGTCTCGCACGGCGCGAAAGCCAGGCGGACGGCCTCCACCGGTCTGAACGACCGCAGCAGCCGCAGCCACGCCATTCTCATACTCGAGATCGAGGCAACGCACTCCCGGACGGCACTAGCTGTCCGATCTACCAGCCCTTGCAGATCTGTCACCAGTGCTCCAGCAGGCGCTGCGGGCGGTGCAAGCGGGGGAGGCGGCGGGTCGCCGAAGGGCTACAGGAGGGGCAGGAGGGCGTCTATGGTGGAGTGCGTCAGTATCGGAAAGATGCAGGTGCGGGGCGCGGCTAACGTTCGCCAATATATGTCTCGCTGTTGTTTGCTCATTCTGCCAACGCGTGCAGGGCGTTGGGGGCTACGTATGTGAAGGCGGCCGGCGGTTGAAACGGCTGCGAGGGAGTATACTATTTTAAGTAATGCATTTATACAAACAGCCCACTTGATGCACTTGGTGAAAGGCATGTGGTATGTACGTTCCGAACCTTTTTCCAGCCAATAGTACGCCACAGTAGCCCATACAGCGGTCACTTACTCGTTTACAGCATAACGGAAGCGTCTAAGCGTCGGTGGTGTTTTATATATAATGCTACTACAAAACTTTGAAGGACAAGCTCGAATGGCGAAAACCGCCTGCACGCATCCTTGACCGCTACGTACCGTTTTTTTTTTCCCAAGGTGATCGACCTGGCAGGGTCAGAACGAGTGTCGATGTCCGGAGTTGAAGGATCTTCCCTGGTCGAAGCCCAAAACATCAACCTGTCGCTGACCCTCCTCGGAGACGTTCTCAGCGCCCTTTCGAAGTACCACCGAGCTGCCGCCCGTTCGACAGGAGGCGCGGCTGGGGCGGCGGCGGAGAAGCCGTTTGTGCCCTACCGCAACTCGAAGCTGACGTACTTGTTGAAGGACTCTCTAGGAGGCAACTGCAAGACGCTCATGATATGTGCCGTTCGAGCGGCACCTGCGTGCTTCCAGCAGACCATGATGTCGCTCAGGTAAAAAAGCCTGGAGCAGGGGCGAGAGGGGGGGAAGCGAAAGGGAGGACGGATGGACAGACGTCTGCAGAAATAACCATCAGATACCATAGTTAACACCGGTGCAGGATACGGCTCGTTGCTTCAGTCACGAATTTAGAGAGCGAAACTAGTGCTTCGTAGGTACTTCGGCGAGGCCGTTATCTTGCCAACATATGACTCCCAAGTCCAGGGTCCATTCTGGGGTATCGGTCCACGATAGCTTGATTGTTTCCGAGGCTGCATAGTGCATCCAAGGCAGCACGACACGCGCACCTTTTTCATAGTTTCCCTCATATTCCGGGCAAGATGCTGCCGCGGTGATCAGCGGCTGGGTGGCTCCGGCAACCCAAGACCTTTTTTTATTTCGCGCTTGACCAATCGGCATGAGCCACTTGTAGCAAGACCCTCACGGGTTGCATCAGTCAAACTCCGCGAAAGCGGCTCAAGCGCGATCGCGCGTTGAACACCAGTCTCCACGAAACGACCACCCCTGACGTGCACCCACTCCACCTTCTTGTGCGCTCCCCTCTGCCCTTCCTGTCCATTCTCCTTCTCCGCGGTATTTTGCTAGGTATGCTGGGAGGGCGAGAGACATCAAGAACGTGCCGCACCGTGTGCTAGAAGCAGTGGACGCCGCGGGCGGGCGCGAGGGCGGGCCCGGGGGTGCCTCGCTAAGGGGTACCGTGGACGAGATAGAGAGGCTGCGCACGCAGCTCCTGCAGACAACGACGGTACGGTTTCCCTCGCGAAGAGGAGGGCCAAACGCTCCCTATAATGCTTAGTTTCATCTCAGTAGTCGTGGGTGTTTGTGTGCATCGGTACCACCTGATGCGCTACTACTGCTACTGCCACTAATACTACAAAATGATAGGTGTCGCTGAGAACTCGCGCCGCAGGGTAGCGGATCATGTCGTCAACTTGTGTGAGGTGGATGAGCTGGAGGCGTTTTGTTGCCCCGTGTAGTGTGGGAGCTTGTGTGGCACTTCCGAAGCGGTGGCGGGTAGAGGGGGCACCCACCCACTCCTTCTGGCAGCATAATGTGTTTTAGGACAATTTCCTATCCCAAGCTGATGGTAGCACAGCATCGACTCTATGTGTAGCCGTTCTCGTGCGAAATTATGTGGTACTTGTCTCTGGAACTCCAAACAACAAGTAAAACCGTATACTTCGTACTGGTACACGAGAGGAGGTTCAAACGCTTGCAATACTTTTGGATGGTTGGTAACCCGCTTGCAGTTTTGACCGGCTGGTACCCTACGCCGCCATTTTGTTTGATTGGGGGGAGGCGCGACTGGTCTATGGTAGATACCAGCATGCCATCTAGCTGCACGATCACCCCAGTCTCACGCACTCTCACCTGCTTGACCCACCCACCCATCAAATCGGCAACGTAACGATCCTCGAACTGCACCGACCCCGGATAGGAATTCGAGCGGCTGCGCGGCGCCACGGCGTCTGGGGAATCGGAGAAAGATCAGCTGCGCCAGCAGCTGCAGGGGTTGGCCGAGAAAAACCGGTGTGAAAAGGACCGCATGGACGAGCTGCTGGAGGGAGTCATCCACAGCCAGAAGGGCGAACTGGAAATGCGCAAGGCGGAGTTCGTAGATCTGCAGGTAGGCATGGGCGTAGGTGGAGCTGAGCTACAGGATTGTTGTACGGCAGTTGTTGGTACCCTGGCATTCGGCGACAGGTGGCTCGCGTCGCTGGATCAGCTGCCTTTGTGTTGGAGAGATGGGCCGAGGGCTGTCCCGATATTCCTGCTCACCCCCGAGAGCCACCTTGACCGCCCCTTGCCGCCCGTTTCCGCTTTAGTAAAAAAGCGCACCGTCAACACTGTATCGTTTTCCTGCCGTTGCTCTTTGCGCTACTCAAGGATACTACTGTCCATTGGCTAGGTTGTCTGCCATATACGCTGTATGTGGTTGTTGACGTTGTGGTTCACGATTCAAGCCGACGCTTTCAACCCTTATTGTTTGGAGAAATGGTGTCACGCAATGAGAACGATGGGCCATCGAGAGTACCGAACCATCGATGTTTGTTCCCGGGGAACGATAACGGCCACAAGAAAAGACGCTACGAATAATTTTCTGCAGAATCTCGATCCAAACGGGTCTCCACGCGCTGTGTTGATGCGACTCGATGGGACTGCCTCAGCAGCCAGGGCTTAATTTTCTTGTACGTACGTAGTCCGGCGTAGTTGACCCATCTTCCGCGGGAAACACCGGTGCATCAGGGGGCCAGAGTAAAAAAAAAACACCGTCCGTGATATGACGTCGCCAATGGTGCTACCTGCCGATAAACGATTCTACTCTGCTGCGTGGGCAAAGTGGTTGCCTGTTTTTTCTTTTGACTACGTAACGAGACCTTTTCTCGCGTTTTTGCGCTCTCGTCGTTTGACCTATTCGATTCAGGACACGATGGACTCGCATGCAAATACTATCGAGAAGCAGAAGGAGAGGATACGGGATCTCCAGACGGAGCGGGAGGCGGCCTCGTCGGAGGCGTCCACTGCTAAAGAGCAGGTGCCCTAGAAATAGCTCGGCGCGGGATACAAAAAATGCCTCATTACCAGCGAATGCTAATTTACACAGCGGAAACGAATAGGGACTACGAATACTCGTTATGGGGGGTCCTTGTGAGATCGCCAAAACAAAAAAAACATGTAATCTACGATCGACCGCAGGATAATCTTCGAAAATAACGGAATCAGGACTCATTGCTTTTGATTCAAACAACCCCCCCTACCACGCACACAAGTTGACGACATTTACAATTTTCCTGCTGCGTGAGTTTCTATTCTAGCGAGAGATATTCTACGTACCTTAAAAACGGAATTTCGTTTTGGCGTACTGGTAAGTTCGGGCGTGCTGCTGGGGTATACGTTTGTTTTGTGACACAATTCAGCTGGTAGGCCGGGGCGGAAGGGGTGCTCTTTTCGAAGCACGAGAGAAGAGAAAAGCAAACAGAGTGTAGGTGTCCGCTGATGGTCTTGGCGTAGGCGTGCGGTCGGTTGGTGAAGCGAGAGCTAGCCGCCGCCCTATTGTACAGAGGAAATGGGTATCGAACTAGGGCTAAGCGACGACGACCGTAAGGCAATGCTTAGAACGAGCAGCGATAAAAAGGTAGCGCGCCATTTGAGGAAAGTGGATGCGGCTGACGGTAGAACGCCTTACGGACGTCTCTAACGATAACGCGGGAGAAACGTGCTCTACGAATGCACGGTACCTCGCTAGAATTTTAGTTGCTACTTGTTATTTTTTTTTGGCGGTCACCAAAGCTGGCGGTCGAGTAGATCATTTGTGCGGGGTGGAGAACCTTTGTTCCGCACAAGGGGAATGGTCGTATCACGTAGTGTTAATATGGTAAGGCGTCCGCGAGGCAGTTACATAGTAAAACCCATTGCTGTCTCCGGAAGTGGCCACACCAGAAATTAAATTAACTCATTGAAGCTGTCGTCCATATGCAAGTCCGCCTCAGAGGCGGTTCTTAGCAGGATGCAGCTCACCCTCCATGCGACTCGCCCAATACCTCACGGCGTTTCGCGCTTGGTGCAAGCAATGTCTGCCTGGTTGGTGAAAACCCAACGCGCTCCGTCCCGGCATTGTAGGGATGCGAGGGTCTATGGTCATATGACTACGGCCGTGCAC
>MEHQ01002695.1:296189-350514 GCA_008828725.1 Saccharina japonica | reverse complement strand
GGGGGGGGGGGGGGTTCAGCGTCGAGGGGTCGGGCAGAGACCTGGAGGATGGAGGTGATGATGATGATGATGATGATGGTGACGATGACGAGGATGTCAACGGCGATGAATACGACCGCTAAGACGATGCACACAACAATGCGTCCATTGTTTTGTATAGTTTTACTCTTCTTCGCATCCTTGCACGTATTGTGTACGAAATGCAGGTAGCAGCAAAAACGCTCCAGGAGGAACTCGCGGCCGTCAAGGCGGAGCTGTCGGCGCTGAAAGAAAGCGCCGGTTTGCTGCGGAGACAAAAGGCGGAAGTCGAACGGGGAAGGTTTGCACACGAAACTCATTTTTTATGTGTTGTTTGTTTTCTCGTAATACGTATAGAACAGCATCGGTATGCCTGCCTTGCGAGTCACCTGGCACTGGACTACGACTACGGCCATGCGTGACATGACTACACCCCCGCCGCCCTCGCCCCTTCAGTCTCTGGCCCACACCTGTCCCTCCCTCCCTCCCTCTCTCCCTCCCTCGACGCCGTGCATTTTTTTTAAAAGGGAACTGTTGGAGACGCGAAAACGTGACGTCGAGACCGCTCTGGCCGCGGAGGCATCAAAACGATCGATCGCGGAAGAAAGTGCGCAGAGGCTTGAGGGCTCGACCACTTCGGCGTTGCGAGAGCTCGAGGTGTGTGTGTGCACAGCTTCTAGTAATTGCCTCGTTGGGATGCGGGCCTGGCCTAAGATATTGCTCGATTTAGCGGCCGTATATATACGTATGTGAGCCTTGGCGGAGCAGTTGTCTTTTAGACTGGTCTACGTAGAAACGCTGATTGTGTGTGTCAAAATTTCACTGTTTTTTCTGTTTCAAGAAGGCCTTTACTGTGGAAGGAAGAGCAGCCTCTTGCTCGTTGCCCGTCCGTCTCGTTTCATCTGCCGACCCTAATAATATCAGCAAAAGCAATTACCCCGTGTTTTTTTGTCCCTCGACTCCAGGCGGCACCCACGCTCTGTCGATTGATACATACACGGTACCGCCCTCGCGACAACTTGCTGGCCCAACCCTGCGTAGAACAGGATGGGGCCTAACCGTCGACGACTACCCAGTGTCACCAAGCTCAGCACCCCCCCCCCCCCCCCCCCCCCCCCCCCCCCCCCCCCCCCCCCGCCCACCCCCCCCCCCCCCCCCCCCCCCGCACAGACACTTCCGTGCTGCCGCAGCCCACGATTCATCCATTCATACGTCGACCTCGTCCCAAACACTCCACGCCGCGGGAACAGGTTCTTCGGGAGTCTCTCGCGGACGCCTCGAGCGGCCGCGTAGCGGCCGCCGACCGCGCCCGGCGTCTGTCGGCCGAGAATCGAGTGTTGGCGGAGAAGCTAGAGCTCGCCATGGCAGCGACCTCCTCCCTCGACGCCTCTGCTATTCTGCTGAAGGAAGAGCTGGCGGTTGCGCGGCGGAAGACGGGGTCGGTGGAGGAAAAGCTTCGGGAAAGTACGACTGGCATTGAGGTGCGGATTAGTAACAGGGGGGTCTTGGTTCGAGTTGGAGTATCGGGATAAAAAGTTTTACCAGGAGGTACCACTCTGGACATAAATGTAAGAAACTTTTGTATCTTCATGCTAATATTTAAACGGTCCTAATATATACGTCCATGTTGGTATATATTTTGATGAGGGATGGGGAGGAGGGAGTGAACACGCACGAGGTGAGTCGGGCTTGGGTTAAGTGTGCTAGGCTGAGATTTTTCTGGGGGGGGGGGGGCTGACTGCGTGCAGATTGAACACGACCATCGTCCAAACCATCCATTGTTCTTGCTGCATGTCCACTTTCTCCGGTTTTAGACTCAGTTTTCGGGGGCTGGGCTCCTCTTCCACTCGCTTTGTTTGGCCTTAAGCAGTGCTTGCAAGTGTGACGCGTTAGACTTACGGGTTCGCGATCCACGGTCCAGAGAACACCTTCCAAGAGCCACCTCCACTTACCATGACCTTTGTTTTTTCGCCCTCCTGTCGTACCCTTGTCTCTTCTTCCCCATGTTACTCCTCTTTGCGTTTTTATTCTTTGATCGGGGCGGGGGTGCTGGCTTGGGCGGCTTGGACGGCTTGGGCGGTTGGGCGGCGGCGGCGGCCGGGGTGGGTTACACACACACATGCTTACGGGGGAAAAAAAAACAAATCGAAACGCGAAACCATGAAGGTGTTAAGGAGACGCTGCGCTGAGAAGGATGCGGAGACAGAAGAACTGAGGGACAGATTAGCGGAGCGAGACGCGGGCGTGACACGGTTAGGGGCGGAGGTTCAGGCCGCTGCACGGCGAGGAGAAGAATCGCTGAGAGCCATGTCGGACCTGCACAAAGAGGAGGTGGAAGGCGCCCGCAGCAGGTATGGCTGTCATTTGGTCTGTGTTTTCGCCCGATGGGTCGATTTTCTTAAAAATGTTCGGCCTTCGAGATCCGGGGGGTGTACTCGATATTCATGTATGGCCGTAGTCGTATAACCACAGACCCTCGCATTGCTACAATGCCGGGACGGAGCATGTCGGGTTTTCACCGACTAGGTAGACATTGCCAGCACCAATTGCGAAGCGCCGTGGGGTGTTCGGCGAGTCGCATGAAGATTGAGCTACATCCTACTAAGAACCGCTTGTGAGGCGGACTTGCATACGAATGACAGCCTCATTGAGTTAATTTGATTTCCGGTGTTACTACTGCAGGATGGTGGGCCTATGGTTTTCCCGAAACCACACCCCCTCGGCAGTTGTTCGCGCTTTTCTGCGAGTGAATTCATCGGAAAACAGATGAACACAAATGTCGACATACAAAATTCCACATCCTTACTTGTACGGGAAAATGTTTTTGTTTTTTCCTCCGTCGGCCCGAGGTCGTCTGAAACCACCAGTCCACCGTAGGTGCTTACATCTCCATCGTTCATGGGGAGCTAGCCCACTCTGTCTGCTGTTGAACCGAATCCGGGTGGAGACAAGCGTAGCACTATGTTCCATTGCTCCCGGCCAGCCGGTGGAATTATTGGTAGATCTCCTTACAGTAGTTTCCATGTTGTTTGTCTGTGGGCATGGGCAGCAAGGACCCTCTTTTTATAATCTGCCCTGACGTTTGCTTCGTTCAACGTCGACTCTCTCGATTTCCTGGCCGGGCTCTGTTTGCGCTCGTTCTGTCGCCTGCGGGATAAAAACCAACCCCCAAAAATAAAAAACGCTTTCAGACTAGAGGCAAAATCCGCAGAGATGGAAGGCGTGCGGCAGCAAATGGAGGAGAAGGACGCGAAGCTCGCCAGTATGTCGGAGCGAATGGGCGCGCGAGCGAGAGAGGTAGCGGCGGCAGAGGCTGCGAGGAGGGAAGAAGAAGCCGACGCGCACGACAGAGAAAGGGGCGAGCTTCGGGCGGCGCTGGAGCTTCGAACCGCCGAGGTAGCCGCCGCGCGGGAGCTGGTTGGCGGGAAAGCCGAAGAAGCCCGGCGTCTGGCCGAGGCATCGGACCTGTCGAAAATTGAAGCGGAGGAAGTACGGAAATCGTTGGGAAAACACAATGCGGAGATCGAGCATCTGCGAGGGCAGCTGGAGGCGCAAAGGGCCGAGACGGTCGCGGCTCGGGAGGTGGCGACCCGCGACGCCGCAGAGGCCGACCGGAGACTCCGGGACGCGCTGGAAGAAGCGCGTGCAGGGAGCGAGGCAACCGTGCAGGAGGTGTTGCGCCACGAGCGAGAGCGGGTCGCGGAGGAGGTCGCCAAGACCGCCCGCGAGTTGCGGGCGAAGGAGGCCAGCTTGGCACTGTTGCGCGAGGCGATGGAGCTGCAGGCGAAAAACGCCGAAGAGGAGAACCGGCGTCTGCTTGCCTCTCAGAAGGAGGAGGCTGAGAGCAGGTTGCGCGAAGTGTCGACGGTTTCGAGAAACGAGGCGGAAGAAGCGCGGGAAGCGCTAAACATATACACGGTGGAAATCGCACGCCTACGGGAACATCTGGAAGCGCAAAGGGCGGAGACGGAGGCGGCGCGGGAGAAGGCGACCCGAGACGCCGTGGAGGCCGGCCGGAGACTACAGGAAGAGCTAACCCAAGCGCTTGCAGAAGGCCAGGCGGTCGCGGAGACAAATCTGCGCCAGCAGCGACAGAGGCTCGTGGAAGAGGCCGCCGAGGCTGACCGAGTATTACAGGCGAAGTGCGACAGTTTGGAGCTGGCACGTGAGTCGACGGAGTTGCAAGCGAAGCAGGCCGAAGAGGAGAACCGGCGCATGGTAGCCTCTCAACAAGAGGCGGCTGAAGAGAGGCTTCGCAAGAAATTGGAGCTGCACGAGAAGCAGGCCGAGGAGGCGCGAGAGCGGCTGGACCTGAAATACCGAGAGGCGGCGACGTTGGCCGAGGAGCGAATAGCGGCGTCGTTCCGGGAACGAGAGGCTGAGACCGAGGAGGAGCGGCAACGTGCGGCACGGGAGAGCCGGGAGCTGCTTCAGGGGAAAGCGGAGGAGAAGGAGAAGGAGTTAATTGGCATACTTGGGGTCAGGGACTGCGAGGTGGCTACGCTGAAGGGTCAGCTCAAAGCCCTCGGCAGGTAAGACGTGCCGTTGTCACCTAGATGCCGTCTGGCTGGGTGGTTTGTGGCTAAAGCGTCGCCGTAGGCTGCTGCTGCTGCTGCTGCTGCTTCTGCTGCTGGCGACTTGTTGGTATTTGCTCACGAGTTTCGGTTGTGAGTGAGCGGCGGTGGAGGTGGGGATGGAGAGGAACTGTATCATCATTAGGTGGACTACATCGTTGTCGCCCCTCCTCGAACTTCGAGGTCTGCTGAATATTGCCGCGAGTGGCTGCAAGGCGCAGGCTAGAAATCGCTACGTACGCGCCTACGCGTCACGCGGCAAAAAAAGAACACTACGTTTAGATATGCACCAGGGATCGCTTTTGCTGCCGCTTCACGGTTGCAGTTTAAAACATTCTCATTCGTTGCCGCTGCTTACCATACAGACAAGTGCGACACTTGGAATCTTCAAAGGCAAAGGAGGGAGAGGCGCATGAGAAAGAAGTCCAACAGTCGAGAGCAGCGCTGCTTGCGTCTGAAGAGAGGTAAACTCTTTGTTTTGATTTTTGTTTTGGACTACGTACTGCTTTTCAGCGCTAACAGTCTTGGTCTTTCCGCTCCCCCGTGGCAAGCAACGCGAACAAAATTGTGACACGGCGGTGTCTTGAAGAGGACTCATCCCATCACGGTATGGGTCGCACTTTGTTTGCCTTCTAGGGCAATATCTGTTGACCGGTTGAACTCCCAAAGTAGCGTTTCGGGTGATATATTAAGCTTCTCATGTGACGAGCTTAGAAAATAAGGCACCATCCCTGCTCAGAGGCGTAGATACTCTCTCGAGACGACCACAACCTCAACCCCTCTGGCCCCCCAACCCGGACGAAAGAGCGCCGTTTGTACAGTCGTTCGATTCGGTCGCTTCTTTTCGATGGTACTACTGTAGTCCTTCCTCGAAGACGAGCGAACCCACCGCGCGAAGCCGCTCAGGCGGGCAGGCCTTCGCCGCCACAAAATACGCGGAAGCCACCCACGTGCCTGTGTCCGCCACGAGAGGTGCACTCGATCTCTCCCTGCTCGTCAGCCTAAGCGCACGAGGTGGCTACTTTGGACCTCTTGGGAGCGTCATTCCTTGTCAGGGTGCGCTCTGTGCTCCCCCCGTCGTGGCGTCAAGTCATCGACTGCCGTTTATTTGTAGCCACACTGCTCACTGCTGAAGCTACGTCGAGCGGATGGATGCCCTCCTGAGGCGACGAAGAGCACGTCAGCCGCGGCCGAAGCCTCCTGAGGGTGACGCCCGACGTCCTCCAGATTCGCATATACCGCCTGGAGCCTATTGTCACATTTCCTCGGCTAGCTGGAGTCTGTCTGGGACGTCGGGTTCCGCGTCCTTCCTGTGCACGCTGCTGTGTCATCGCGGTGCGCCTTTAGACTTACGGGGGAGCCTCTGTTTTCCCTCCGGGCGTCGTACTCGGTGCACCGCAAATCAATCGGCAAGAGGGAGGTTTGGGGGTAGCCGTGGTGAACGCTTTGAGTGAGGAATGGCAAACTCTGATCCAATTCAAGACGCCGGCGGTCGTATACACGCAACGCTTCGTGCTCGTTGTACTCCCTCACCGCCCCCACTCTATCGTATTGCGACTTCGGCGTGTGTGTTGACGATAGATCCTTCCGCCCCCGCCTCTGCCTTCGCACTCGCCCTCACCGCCCCCCGCTCCCCCCCCATGCCAATGAATTCGATGCTGTCAGCCGTATGCAAGAAAGTCCGCCTCATAAGCGGTTCTTCGTACGATGTAGCTCATCCTTCGTGCGACTCGCCGAACATCTCACCGCGCTTCGCGCTTAGTGTAGCCAATGTATGCCTGAGAGGTGAAGAAAACCCGACGTACTACTCCGTCCCGGCATTATCGGGATGCAAGGGTCTATTGTCACCATAGGTCTACGGCCATGCATGACACGAGGACACCTTTCCCCCCCCTCCCCCCTCCATAACGTCTCTTCGGCTTGTTTTAATGCGCAGAGCAACAGCGGCGGAAAAGCGTGCTTCGACTTTCGCGACTGCGAGGGACGAGGCGACGACAGCAGCGGCGGCAGCTGTAGCCGACGTAGAGGCAGCGTCGCGGGCCTCTGGGGAAGAGGAGGGAAGCGCCCGAGCGGCCCTGAAACAGGTACTCGATAAGTAGTGGTCTAAATGTTTGTGATATGACCGGTACTGAAATACGTCTTGTTTTTTGCCTACCTGGAGTTTGCTTCATTTTTGCGGGGTCGGGTTTCGCCTTTTTGCTTTGCCTTAGCTCGCACGATGCGTTGTTCTTGTTGCTTTTCCTTTCCCAGCTCTTGATGGAAGTCCGTGGCATACTGGTACGATGGTGCAGTGCACGAGAGGAAAACGAAAGAATGGGTCTAACATTCTTCGCCATCGAGGACCGAAACATCGAATCCGGTCATTCCCACCAAGTAAAAACAAAACCGAATTATTTGTTTGGTTTTTGGGGCGCTTCTGTCGGCCGCAAACCTCACAAATACCCCGAAAACTGTTTCATGTCTCTCGATTACCCCAAGCACAGAGTCTGAGCCCGACAGAGAGGGGCCTTCATCGGCCAGCCATCTCCACCACTCTACTATGTTTATTCCCCGGAACCTTATTCAACTAACTCCCGCTCTTTGTGTTCGTTTTTTGGCGTTGACAGGAGCTGGACTCCTCCCGCACGGAAACCTTGGCCCTTCAGTCGAGGCTGGAGGAAGCCGGCGCTCGACTCGTCGAGGCTCGGGGAGAAGCAGAGACGGCTCGCGGCGAGCTGTCAGCACTGCGAGACGAGTGGAAGCAGCAGGAGGTAGAGCTAGGTCAGCATCTTCGGGCTGTCCGAGAGGTGCGTTACGCCTTTGCCCCCCCCCCCCCCCACCGCTCCGATCCACCCCCCCACTCCGCTTCCCGGTCACCCTGTCACTGCACTCCGTCTGCATGAAGCGCCTCGGCTGGATCTCGAGGAAGTACCGTTCGGCATAGTATGCCTCTCGAACCCTGTATGCACATGAGCACCGGTACATTGCGTGCATCGACGTACTTTGTTTTTACACACAGACTTGATGTGAACGGATGCTCTGAAATAGTTGCTGCTGGTGCCGATGTTATTCTCTTGCTGGTGTTTCTGAGGACTCTACGCGTATAGTGCAGTGATGTCAATGGCAGAGGTGCAGCAGCAGCAGGAGCGAAACGTACAGTGCAACGCAATGCACGTGGATGTCTGGGACGGAGCGGGCTGATGCGCATGAGACAGGACGCAATATGTCTCCATCGACCAGACTGAGTACATACTCTCTGAGCTTTGGTAACAGTTCTGGTGCCGCTACGAGCACTTAGCATCATAAACTTTCTGCCGAACCTGGTGTGGTGTGAGGATTATATCAGGACTGCGTCGGTGCCCGGCTTTTCTCCCCTCCTCCTGCCTCCGGCTTTATTTTTGTTCTCCTTTTTATCAAAAGTGTCAACACACTGTCAGGTGTACTCCACTCCCACCACCTCTACCAGTACCTTATGTTAGAAAAACAACAGTGGGTGAATCGTCGCGCCAAGGGCACGGCGGCAGCATGTCCGCCTGCCGCCCTGTGTATTTCCAACACAGTGCTGTCACGCCGCACAGCATAGGGTATCAACTGGGACAGCATCGTGCGACGAAATACTCGAGACTCCATGCATGCATCGAATCGATTTCGTGTGAGCGCGGAATATGTCCCTGGAGCACAGCAACCACCAATAGCAGCAGCAGCAACGCTTGCTTTCGTTTTTTTTTCGTGTTTCAACTGCACCCCCCCCTTTTCCGGCCAAGCCAGGAAGGTGCCGAAGCCAAAATGAAGCACAAAGAAGCGTTGGCAAAGACGGAGGACGAGCTGCTCTCCAGCCTCGAGTCGGAGAAGGTATCAAACGGAAGTCGTCACTTTCGGGTTGCAGATAGGGCCACATCGATGGAACCGTTAATGCGTGCACAATCCTCATGCGTGTGCGTGTTCGTCGGCGGCGATGGCGCGGGGGTGGAAAGGGTTTGTTATTTTACCCTCTCCGTTTGAGTAGCAGCGGTTAAAAAACCTCGCACCACCAGGTCGGTGACTTGTGTCCCTTTCAACATACTTCGCAAATAGCAAGGCCAAAAGTCACACTCACCCAGCGAAGCAGCGGAAAACCGTGGCGGCCATGTAACTACCACCCCTATAAAACGAGCAGAGATAACACTAACCTTCTGATGTCTCCTTCGCATTTCGCCCATATAGCTTGTACCAAGTAAACGGTTACCGCTTGGGGAGAGCCTTTCCTTTTCGGGGTTTGCCGCAATCTGTACTGTTTTGTGCACAAACGCACCCCGTTCTGATGTCCTCTTCGTCTCCCTCTCTCTTCGTGCACCTTTCATATGATGTCACCCGTGTTGCACTGCCTTTGTCTCACAGAAAGAAGCGGCGACTCGCGAGGCATCTCTGGGGAGGAGGGTTGCAGGGCTCGAAGCTTTGGTGAACTCGCTGAGACACGACCTCGAGGTAGGCACGGTTGGGGGGAGAGGGGGGGGTAGTTTTGCGGGGGGTCGGTATCGTTTGTGTGTTTAAAGCACCGAAAGCGATTGTACTCGTATATACAGCAGTGAAGGCCAGTGAACATCAGCTTTTGGAAACATGACTGTGGGGAGGAAAGCACAGCAACTTGGAAACGAGTGCTGAGAGGGTAGGGCTTATCGCAGGGCTTACCGCTTGGGACAAGCGATGTTCAAGCGAGAAAATGGGGAAAACAAAACGAACAGCCTTTTACGTTGCTTCGGCCACTTTGCCACCATGGTGGCGTACGTAGATGTTGACCGCTCGTGCCGCAGCGTAGTATCGTGCATCAGCCGCGTTCCTCGCATTGTGGGACTAACAGACGACGCCACGCTCGAGAGCCTTTTCAATCGGAGAGCCCCCGGGAAGTTGATGTCTACGCGCCAACGTTCGGTACACAATCTGTAAATGTATGGATGTGTGTTCGTGTTCGTCCACCATTTGGCCCGCTCTCCCTTGTGCCTTTCGGTGCTGGGGAGTTCAGACTCCGTGCTTTTTCTTCTCCCCCCTTGAAAGAATCCATTCGGTATACAAACGTTCCCAATCGCGGTCTTTCATTAAAGCGTACAACCTGGTAGGTTACACTCACATTAGAAAATCGCGGATGCTCCGTCGGCTCATATTCTGTCCTTCTCCCTCTCTCCCTCCCTCCCTCTCCCCCTCTCTCCCCCTCTTCCTATCTCTCTCACTCGCCCTCGTCCTACTGGGGGACCAGGAAGCTGTAGAAGAGAGGGATGCGGCGGAGTCATCGGGGCAGAAGCGTAGCGACGGGATGAGGCAACGAGAGCTAACCCTCGGAAAGGAGCTCCGAGCGGAGCGGGCGTGCACCGCCACACTTCGCGCCGCGTCCGAGAAAGGTAGTAGTATACCATACGCGTGCTGCTTGATGTTGCTGGTGATCAACCTGCTGTCGTACTGCATGCGCACCTCTGAACCTCAAAGTAAGCTACGGTAGCTGTCGCTTGCACCTCGGCGCCGTGAGGCGGCAGTCCCAGGAGTTCTCCCCCCCCCCATGTTTGGACACAACCTGGGCCTGGACTCCTCCCCCCGTGAAATTTCGGCACCTTCCCTAGATTGTCCCACAAGTATGTAGACGCATGCTGCGACAGCCTGCATGCAGGTGTACCATGTTTTTGTGGTGAGGGTGGTCACTTGAGGAGCTCCACACATCACCGAAAAATGGATTTTGGAGGAAAATAAAAGTGCTACCCGACGAAGAATCCCATAAGGGCCCGTTTTAACGAAGAAAAAAAAAATCAATTTGGAAAAAAAAAAAATCAAATCAAATCAAATCCGCTTTTCATTGGTCAGAACCCGCACGACCACCCAAGATTATACCCCCAAGATCCTAATCTTTGGTGCTGGTGCGTGTGTTGACCAATGAATAGCGAATTTGAATTTTTATTTTTCCGAATTGAATTTATTTTATGCTCGTTAATATGGGCCCTAACCTAGTAATAAGTAAAAGTACATTATTGAAATTTTTCGCAACACAAAAAAAAATGAATGTCGGACGATTTGGGGTTAAGGAGCCATCGAAGGTCCGTCATTAAAGAGAAATAGAATAGCTAAAAACTGCTGCGTACCTCTATCGTGGCACGCGTCTGTGTTCGTTTTTTGGGGCTGAAGCCGTCGACGGTGGGTGCGGCGTTATCTCGGCATTCAGAAAAGGGAGCTTCAAAATGCACTGCGCTTGCGCTCCTTTCAAAAATGAGCGCTGTACCACATCATCTGCTGCGCTGCTTTTCCCGCGGTAGGACACACGATAGGCAGGCAGTTCAGACCTACTTTCTGACGGAAAGATGCGTACACTCGTACACGTTATTTTTTTGTGAGGGTATATATAGAGTTCCCGGAGCCACCGTGCTCGACCATACATTCATGTGGAACCCATGCGCATCACCCGAATCGTCCACTCCCTGATCGTCTTGTGCGTGCAGCCAAACTGGACGCTGAGGACTTTCAGATAGAGATAGCTTTGCTGAGGGCGGGGTCGGCAGCGTTGGAGGAATGCAGGAATGCTCTACACGAGGAGTTACCGCAGCTCCAAGGTATTTTAGTTTTTTTTCTTTGAACGTCGGCACGGTGGTGCATGTGCCTATACACAGGACGATCATTTTACGTGTTTTTGTTGTTTTCAAGCTTGCAGACCGACGGGGCAGGCCTGGTCTGGCCAAGGTTTATTGTCGTTTTTTATTATCTAAGCCCTGCTGATCTGTATACAAGGCGGACCATCATACGCACGTGGCCTATACCTACAAATGTCCATGACTCAAAGTCATACCGTGGGAAAATCGGCGAGCAAATCTGATTTCAACCATGAGCGATGCAAGGCTAAGAGGCGGTCGGGCGCTAACTCCTACATAGCGGCAGGCCTCTTCGAAGCGCGGTTGATCATTCGTCGTGTTGTGGTTGAAAACGATGCCGAGTCCTGTTCGGCGATAAACTGCTGTATTTCGCGCCCCAAACAAGTCGAAACCCAGCCCGCTGGAAACTGTCAGTACCTCGTCGTACCCTCCCACTCCTGCAGTGTTCACAGTTGCGCCATATCCAACAAAATTACCACTGCCACCGTCGCCGCCGCCGCCGCCAAATCGTTTGCGCTGCCAAACCCCAGCTCGCCTCGAGGAGAAAGACTCGGAATGTCAAGAACTTTCGATCGGGAAGAAGGAGGCGGGAATCCTGGCTCAAGAAGAAGCCGCTAGGGCGAGGTAAGTGCTTTGGAAGAATGCGCCAGTCTAGTATTTTGTGCGTGTACGTGTATGTGGGTACACCCGGTCGGTCGGTAGGTCGGTCGGACGAACAACCGGACAGGTTTTGCGTGACATATACAGCTGAAATATGGACGTCTCACTTACCCTCTACCAAAAGACTCGTGCTTCGTATGTGCATGTACGCTCGACTCTGCCCCTCGTATACCAGTACAACGAAACTTTGTCGCTGCGTTATCGCCCTACCCTCCGACCCCGTTCCTCGTCTGCGTCCACCCCCCGCCTCCTCCCCCTCCTCCTCCTCCTCCTCCTCCTTCCTCCAGAGGCCTGGAACGCGAGGTGGAACGTTTAAGGGGTGCGCTCCGCTGCACCATCGCCACGGTACAGCAGCACATCACGTCCGCCGACCCCAACAGCCCCGCCGCTCTCCTCGCCGCCGACTTAGCGTTTCACTCTGTTGCTCGCGGCGGTGGCGGCGGCGGCGGCGACGCCTCCAGCAGCCTATCCGAGACGGCAAGCGGTGGCCAGCCCCGAGCTCGCGGCAGTAGCTCCACGGCAAGCGGTGGCGGCAGCGCTGACGGGGTGGAAGAACCCCGCCTTTCTCCGTTACCGGCGACACACATGCTTCGTGTGGGAGCCGGAGAATCGACGGCGTCCGTGCGGGTGGCGGAGGTCGCGGGAGGGCGGTGCGGCGCAATCGGCGATGCGACGGCGATGGCGGCAACCAAAGAAACAGTGACGAGGGAAAGAGCTCGCGGAAATGGTAACGGAGCCCCGCGCGACGCCTTGGTCAAAGAGGCTGGTAGTGAAGGGGCCGTAGGGTGTTCATCTGATGCCCGCCCAGGCATTGCCGTTGGCTTGAATGTGACGAGCGTGGGGGCGCGAGGGGCATCTCCAAGGACGCCGCCTGCACCTCCGGCTGAAAATGAGGGTGTACGAGCCGACCGTAGCGTGTTGATGCAGTCAATAGAGGCGGGTTTGGGCAGAAATGTCGGTTGGGCGTTGACTCCAAATAGACATCGGGGCGGTGGGGGAGGTGACGATAGCAGCAGAAGTAGCGGCAGCAGCGGCGGTGGTGGCAGTGGCGGCGGCGGCGGCGGCGGCGGCGGCAGCAGCAGTAGAGATAATATAGGGAGTCTCGTTGAGAGATGATCTGTCCACAAGTCCCAAGGTAGAGGGGCAGTTGATACAGATACGAAAGAGGTAGCCCGGCGATAGTTGCGGGTGCGGGTATTGGAGCTGATTACGACGTGGTGTTCGTGGCGGCGGCAGCGGTGTAGGAGAGAAACGAACTCTCGGCCATCAGTTCGGAACTACGAATTCTGCGGATCGCTAACCCTTTGGGGGGATGCTATACTCGAGCGCATGTAGATATGCGTCGCGGACGGCAGGGTGGAACCCCCTTCAAAGCAGGAGAAGCACGGCCTCGGTCTGCCGCTGCCCAGCACCCGTGTGGCATTCCTGATCCCACATCTGGAGTCTGTAGGAGGAGAAAACAAGTAATCAGTCCTACCGTGCTACGAGCACAACTACTATAAAGACCATACATTGAGCTTGCCTGGTATATACGTTGTTATTATGGCGATTTTCACTTTGACAGGCGTGCCCTCAATATATATTTTTACAAAAAATCGACAATGGGTTTCGTGTTTTGCACGCGTTTACCAATATACTTCGTACGCTGTAATACTTGTCAGCTTGACAGCATGCGCTCAGCATATATGTGTGGTATCGCTTTCAACTTAGGCAGGCGAACCGGGTGTATCACCGTATATGTGTCATATGTGAAGGGTGTTACCTACTGGGTGAGTTATAGGGGCAACATATCGATGAAATATCCAGCCCAGGGTAAACCTTGTAACACTTTCCCCCCCATCTGAACGACGGGATTTTTAGTATGCCGGTATCGTATACAACTGTACGCTGACCTGCCCGCTTTGTTTAAATACCTGGGGAATCACAGGGAGACATTTATTTAGGGACGCACGCGCCAGTGAGCAAGCGTTTCTATAAAAAAAAGGAACGTTCGAAGTGAGATTATAATCCATGTCCTCAACGACGTCGAATAAGTATGAAGGTGTTCCCTACTGAGCTATACGTACGAGCACGAGGTATAGGGGTAAAATATATCGATACATTACCCACAGCCCAAGGTATTCCTTGCAACACGTATAACATATATTCGCATGGGTGCCGCTCAACGCGAGCTCGCCCGCGGCGAGAACGCCCGTTTCCTGCCTTCCAGATCCAGCTATTAAATAGACGGCGTTCATTGAACATCGGCGCTTTACTTCTGATATGTACCACTACAGTACTACTGTGTGCATACAAGGGTCAAGATTCAATCGGTCGAACTCACAGCTGAGCTGACAGATATTTGTATTAGATAGTTTCTGGGTGCTCGGCGAAATTTCCGCGCACTCTGCTGGCTCCCATGCTGGGTGAGATGATGTTGTACGCACTACGACGTACGTACGTAGTACCCGCGGAGTCAACAGGAGGAAGATGACGAGTTTACAAAGATTACGTCGGCGGTTTTACGCCTACAAAAACAATAAAACAAATGTGTAACCGCCATTCGTAGATCTGAAACGGCAGTCTCCCAAACCCCTGGGTAAAAACGCAAAAAATAATAATATTAATGATTTGCTCTTCTTGTTCTTGCGCGCATTGTGATGACTACTGCTGAAACAAAAACAAACGCAGCTATATGATACCTGGTACACTGACTGCTGTGCTGGTGCGACACGCTGAGACGTCAAAGCGGACGAGATACAGAGAGGGAAGGAGGCGGGAGGGAGGGAGCGAGAGCGAAGGAGAGAGGGAAATACATTGTGGCAGACGACATGTCGCGAGTATTCCACTGCATTTACGTCACGTGTGAATGGTGAGAAAACCAAAACAGAAGAACACACGCTTGCTTTTGAAGTGACTTTTGAACAGCAAACAAACAGCAAGCAGTCACATCCCCAGCCAACACCAACATCAAGCGAGGATATGAATATAACTGGCAGCTCTTTGAAGGCTTATTTTGTGGCCCTCGCGTGTGCTCGACGCGCACTCAAGGTCGCGGAGAGGGCGACATGAACAGCGAGAGACAGAGGTTGATAGCGATGCAGCGACCTCGAAGTTCGGTGCGCGTCATGGATCATGACGAGAAAGAAGAGCGAGCGGCGGAAAAGGGAAAAAGAAACGCGGAGCAATTCTATCGTACCGGTATATCAGTATCATATCATATCGTATCATATCTGCATGTCAAATCATTCGAGTGCAGTATGGGTTGATCCTCGCATGTTCTGCGCTATTTCTTTGGCGCTGCGTGTGGACGACGAGTGTCTTGAGTACGTACAATAGTAGGTGTCGGCCTTTTTTTACCGTTCCTTCTGGGTACATGTGCGTGCAGGCAGTACGAGCATAAATATCTGGCTCTGTGGCTGTTCACGCGACACTGAAAATCAACTACTACTACGTATGTACGTACAACACGTTACAGCAGCAAGCAGTATGCTTGTACAGCAGCAGCAGCAGTATTTAGTGTACCGCCCGATCTCTATTTTCCCTCCTGTCATTATGTGCCATTGGTGCCACATACGAGTGCCATGGTAGCTGATCCACGCGAGACTGCCTACACGTATATGGTATCAGGTAGTAACGCCATGCCACTTGCTGCCTGGTACCAGGTACAATTCGTACTGCGCAGGTTATTTTTCATGACTGGGGGGGGGGCACGAGCAAGGCATCAGGTACCGATATGTCTCGAAACATAAGAACCGCTTGTATATTAATGTTCAATATAAACCAACCTTATATTTAGGAACGTATTGGTACAAATAACAGGGGGTCCTTACGTCCTTACAGACTTGCCTGTAACTGCCCGCAAGTCGGCGATGCGGTGGGGTTTCATGATATGTGCTTGTGATATGTGATACTTCGGTGTCCCTCGTTTCTCGCATGCTCGTATAGCCGGGGCTGGCGGGCGGGGGGGGGCGGCCGGGGGGGCGTCCGGTCGCACACCCGTCGGTGATATCGGCGGTGTGGTACGACCTGTATGATGCCTGTCTGCGCACTTCGGCGCGTTTGTTTTCTCGCACGAAAACGTAAGTCTCGGCATCTACGTACCTCGTATCTATTTATAGCTTGCTGTCGTGTCGGTGTCAATACAGCACGGAACACCTACGACAGTAATAAGAAACAGGCTAATAAGAAAGACAGGCTACAGGAAAACAAGAAATATGATACGTATTTAATAATAGTCTTATTCTTGAAATTAGTGTAGAACTGACCATATATCTCAAATAAGAAATCCAGCCTGGGCCAGCTATCCTGTTTCTTATTGGGTGTCCTGTCCTGTCCTGTACTGTCCTGTACTGTTACAGTACTGAACAACCAACAATACGATACATTCGTTTTCAGTATTGTCCCGCAAAGGGTCGACTTTCAAACTGAGGACTTATACTACTGCTATTTAATACTAACACTACGTATTATATATTAAAATACCGCTTTACCGCGTTGTTTCTCTAATACGGCGGACCATTTTTTTTGTTTCATCCCATTTATTATCTTTGCGCTTCTGTCCCTCTCCCTCCATCATAGTCGTAACTCAGATCCGGGGTCACAAAGCAGGCCCTTCTCCCTCCCCCCCACTACGGTTGGTGCCTTGATTTTTATCGCGCAGAGGGTTCAGCATTCCCAACGCTCGTCGATTTTCATCGAATTTTGCTATCTCGCGCTATCGCGCTTTCCGCTATTAATTCCCTTTGTTGATACGATCATGTCAACACTTCTAGTGTCGAATTATTCGACGTATTGGCCGATTTATGGCCTAAATACGAATTTATATGAATTTTAGTATGGGCAGTTTCAACCCCTATACAACAACGCCTCCGCAAGTAATACGAAAAATGTCCATATCTCGCGAACTACAACTCGTACGCCAAAAATCTCTTCAGCGATGTGTTCCCCTTGTTCATGCGGGCATGTGGATGTCTTTAGTATTGAAAATATCAACGGATTCCGGTTTTTATTGCCCGAAGGTGGAATCTCACGCTTGTTGCTGGAACCAGCTCGTACGAGTAGTCAAGATTTGTTTTTGCGAGAAAAAGTCCCTTAAGAGTATGCACTCGGGGAGGCTCGAACCCAACGGCCTTGACTCAAACAGGGACGACATCCACCTGCCATTCCACCGGGGACGTACGTATACCTGGTAGTACATAGAACCAAATATTTTTACTGCGATCGTACGGAGGAGCATAGTAAATAGGACCTACGTAAAGCTCAAAAAAACAATATATTTACCTATTTTTAGTAACAATATTTGGTCCTATTTACTATGGTCCCCCGTAAATATTTAGTAAAAATAGGTAACTACTGTACATACCTGGTAGGCTTTTGTACATACCTGGTAGGCTTTTTTCCGTACCGTAGGTCCTTCTTTCTATGGTCCCCCGTAATACTACTGGCGTTGTTATGTTGCGGAACCGAGATAGGCGGAGGGAGGCCGGGCGGAAGACGCAGGGGACGCACACACATACAGCTGACATCAGATATATGTCTGTCCCACGTACGAATGCAGGTGGAGCGACTCCCGATCGTGCTTAATGTGTCCGGCGGTGCATATGTTTGTAGTACTCCTTACATACAGTATGTACATCGTACCTGACTCGACCTCAATGCAGGACGGGTAAATGCATACATGTACGCGTATTCTACAGTTTTTCCTGGCAGGCGTTGTTGGTCTTATTGATCAAGGCTGGCCTTTTTCGGCCGCCAGGTAATTTTTTTCAACGCCACCTAAACACGCGACGGGGCCTCGCGCCTACTCCTGCCGACCTCGAGCCCCCGACGCACTTCTCACATGGCATACGTACTCCGGTTCAACTCCTAACTCCTAACAACCCTAACGCTAACATTAGCCCGATTCCAACTCCTAACCACTCAACCCTGAGTCCGGCCTGCGCCGTCCCGGCATTGTATATAGGGATGCGAGGGTCTAATAGTCATACGACCACGGCCATGCATGAAAATGAAGTATTCTCCCAAATCCGTCTCGAAAGGGATGCGCGGCCAATGGCCAAATGGTTACGTAAGGCAAGAAACAAATGAGTACGTCCTCCGCCCCCCACCCCCCCCAATTGGTCATACGATTACGGGCATGCATAGCACGAGCACACCCCTAATCCTAACCCTAACCCTGCCCCCAACCCCAACCCTAACCCCAACCCAAACCCTGACTTAAATCGTACAAACCCGAATCCTGACGCTAACCCCTGACCCTGTCACCCTAACGCCGACCCCCCTGAACGTAACGCCAACCCTACCCCCAGCCTAGCGCTAACCCCGACCCTAACCCTTAGCCTGATTGATCCCTCTGAACCACACGCAGGATAAGAGACCCGCTCCACATGTGTAAGGGCCTTCTGTCACCAGACGAGGACGAGCACCAGAGAAACATGGAGCGGGCTTGGCTCAGCAGCAGGGGGGGTCGCGACGGCGAGGACGCGGAGGCTGCGTCGTGTTCCTTTGTGAGTTTACGGTTTGCTGTGTATGTGTACTGCTGTAACCCCCTTTCGGGGTCAGACGAGAAAACAGCGACAGAGGAACCGACGGGATGACCAGTGTGTGATGATCGATGGACACCCGCGTTCTCTCGTACGGTATGGTGTGAAAAGCACGCCGTGCAAAGTAGGTATGCCACTGGATTTTACGTTTATGTACGAACAGAGTCCTCGTATTTTCCGGACGTATATAGTTGTATGCATCATGGCAGAGCCGCGTCGTGTGTTGCCGTGCGACCTATTGCGTTGAGATTTTG
This sequence comes from Saccharina japonica, assembly GCA_008828725.1. Lineage (NCBI taxonomy): Eukaryota > Phaeophyceae > Laminariales > Laminariaceae > Saccharina > Saccharina japonica. Next base: position 331,903 of record MEHQ01002695.1, on the reverse strand, counting down.
GTGTACTCCACCGATGATGATGATGGTGGTGATGGTGATGATGATGGTGGCGATGATGATGATGATGATGATGATGGTGATGGTGATGGTGATGGTGATGGTGGTGATGATGGTGATGATGATGGTGATGGTGATGGTGATGGTAAGGGTGATGGTGATGATGATGATGATGATGGTGATGATGATGGTGATGATGATGGTGATGGTGATGGTGATGGTAAGGGTGATGGTGATGATGATGATGATGATGGTGATGATGATGGTGGCGGCGATCATGACGATGATGCTGCTGATGATGATGATGATGATGATGATGATGATGATGATGATGATGATGATGATGATGATGATGACGATGATGATGATGATAATGGTGATGATGATGACGATGATGATGATGATGATGGTGATGATGATGATGATACTAATGATTTTGATGGCGATGATGATGGTGACGATTGATGGCGGTGATGATGATGATGATTATGATGATGGTTATGATGCCGATGATGATGATTGATGACGATGATGATGATGATGAAGATGGTGTTATCACATTAGCTCATTTCCCTGAAATCCTGCCTGGTGCTCACAAAACAGGCCAAAAACAGATGATACCCTACCCTATGCCCCTACCCTGCCCTAAATACCCCAGCAGTCCGGGCTGATTTTTATGGGCGACGCTTGTAAACAGACGCCTTTTTGTTCTTACAACAGACAGATGTTGATGTTATTGTTTCCCTCTGAGCTATTCTGACAAACGACCCAACTCTAATCCTAAAAGCTACCACTCTAATTCCTAGGGCAGTGAATTGGCTGGCTAATGCTAAGCCGTCGACTAGTTGTCGGTAGGCTAGGCACTACAGTTAGTTTCGTGCGGTAATTAAGCGGAGGTCTGCGTGTTTGTGTCTGGCTGGCGCGGCCGCGGCCCGGATTGAATACGTTACGTAGCTCTTCGTTGTTAGTAACAACGAAGAAAAATATCAGTTTTTAATATTAGTAGGCTTACCCCCCTCTCTGCCCCACCCGTCCCCGCTCCCTTCCCTGTGTCCAACCTCTTGTCGCCATTTTGTTTTCATTATTTTGGGCTGTGTCCCAACATGTTTTCGCTTCTTGTCTTTTGCTTGTTTGGGGGGGGGATTGGGCTTTTTCATCGAAACACTTATATTATGAAATTATTTTTATCATAACAAAATAGTGGTTCGATCGGCCGGGCAACTGGTGGTTTTTAGTCGCCGCCGGAAAGCTCGTGTGCATCGAAGACTGGTTCTCCAGCGGCGTTACGGGAGACGGGAACAGCGGGGACGGCACCACCCTGCGTCGACTGGGTCGCAGGGGGAGCTGGGCGTCCGTCGCCTGCCGTAAGGTGCGCGTCATACACATGTACACATGTACACATACCTGGTACGTATCTGTGTGGGTGTGCGTTGTTGCACTGCTCTTTCTTGTGTTTTTCTCCGTTTTTTTTCGCTTTTTTGTTTTTTTTTGTTTTTTTTCTGTTTTATTTTCTTTCTTGATCGTATTTTTGTTTTTGAGGTTTTCTTTATTTAACGTTCGTTTTATGTTCGTTTTGTTCTTTTTGTTCTTCTTTTTTTCTTCGTTTTCTTCGTTTTTTTTCTTCTTCGCTTCATGTTTTCGTATTTCCCTCCACGTTGTCATTGTCGTATTTTTTGTCTGTTGTTTGATTTTTCGTGTACCATTTTTTGCCCGAGCGCCGTCAACGTGACGCCGCTACAAGTATAACTCCCTTGGCTTTCTCGTTTTTGCCGCTATGATACCTTCTCGTGCTCACACGGCGCCTCTCTGCTGAAAAATGTAGCACTCGCGGCAGGTATGTGATGCGTCCGCACAGGGTTAGTTTGCGAGGAGTCGCGGGCACCAACAGTAGAAAAACAGCTTTCGTTCTCAACGTCATACCACTGTTGTTGTTGTTCGACGTAATTTATCACCCCCCCCCCATACTATGGTGTCTTCTGACACACGCATATGCAACTGTTATCTCTCGCCCCCCCCCCGTCAAAACTCTATGAACGCCTGCTTGCTTGCAGCTGAAAGAGCAGGAGAAAGCAAAGCTCGCGCGAGACCGGGCCTTTCAGAGCCGCCGCCGTCGCACGACGGAGCGGCGGGAAAGGACGGACAAGAGGCAGAACCGGCGCTACCTGCTGGACACCGAGTCGGCCGAGCGCGTGAGCGTGAAGGCCCTGCTGAGGTGCTACTACCGGTTGTGGGAGATAGACTGCAGCAACAGGCGGAAGAGGCAGGCGGCCCTCGAGAGAGGGGAGGACGAGAGCTCGGACGGGCATGATGGGGGAAAGGAGGAGGAGGAAGATGATGGGGGTGAAGAGGAGGAGGAGGAGGAGGAGGAGGAGGCGAAGGAGGAGGGGGAGGAGGGGCAGGAGGAGGGGGGGGGGAGAGGGGGGAGAGGGAGGAGAGGGAGGAGCAGGAGGAGAAGGAGGAGAGGTCAAAGGAGGAGGAGGACCGGAGTGGCAATGATGACCCCGACTGCAGCAGCAACAGCAGCAACAGCAACAACAACAACATCAGCACCAGCACCACCAACAATCGCAGCAGGATCAACGACAGCAGCAGGAGCAGCAGCAACAGCAGCAGCCACCGCCGCATGTGTAGTAGCAAGAGCAATCGCTGCGGCGGCAAGAACGATCCGGACGTCGCGGCGCCCCCCTCGCTACCTCCCACCTCCGCCTCGTCGCCCGTTACCTCTTCTTCTTGCTGGTCGTACTCCTCGTCTTCTTCCCTGCTGTCGGCATCGTCGCTGGGCAGCCGCGGCGGCGGCGGCGGCGGCGGCGGTGGCGACGGGCGCGGGCGCGGGTACGGGTGCGTGAGCGGGGTGGGCAATGATTCCGCCCGGTGGAGAGTGAAGGGCCTCACGATCGTCACACGCCGCCCCAGCGGCGCGAGTTGGTGGGGGGATGAAGGGGGTACGGACAATTGTCGAGTTTCCCTCTAAAATAATGTGCGACATAAAACAAAACGAAACGAACAAAACGGGGGTTCTTTACGCGTAGTTAGCGTTAGAGTGGGGGCGTTTAAGCGGGGCTGTTTTAAGCGGGATGCTATGATATGTGTAGCGTCAAGGGGGGGGTGATTGGCTGGGGGGAAAAGGTTCAACGAAAGGTTGAGTGGAGGGTGGTTGGGCGAAGCGTTGGCTGGAGCATTTAAGCGGGGCGTTTAGGATATAGCTTTTTAAGAGGAGTGTTAAGCGAAGCGTTAAGTGGAGGGTTTTGCGGGGCGTGAAGGGGACCGTTTCAGCAGGAGAAGTGAGCAAAAACGTTTAAACAGGAGGGGGTTGAGTAGGGCGTGTTGAGGGGAGGAGCCTTAAGCGAAGCGCTATGCGAAGGTTTAAGGTGAAGGGTTAAGCGAAGCGTTAAGGGAAGCGTTAACGGAAGCGTTAAGCGAGGCGTTAAGGGAAGCGTTAAGGGAAGCGTTAAGGGAAGCGTTAAGGGAAGCGTTAAAGGAAGCGTAAAGGGAAGCGTCAAGCGACTCCTTAAGCGAACCGACAAGCGACTCGTTGAGCGAAGCGTTAAGCGAAGCGTTAAGCGAAGCGTCCCTTGGGGCACCAAGGGCAACACGCAAAAAAGCTGCCCTCGATTCGGAACGTGGACTCCCCCGCCCACCCCCTGACCGCCAAACACCAAACTGCGCCGCGCATAATTCCGTGGGCTTGGTGTGACTCGTGCGCAGTGGGGATGCGTCATCCAGCGGCGATCCTGCTTCTCCCTCGATGTTTGCGTGGTTGCTTGCAGCATACGTTTGCTTGGTTTTTGACGATTATCGCAGGCGTTGTCAGAGAGAAGGGGATGTATGTTTGTGCCTTGTTCGGCAGAGCAACAAACAACATGCACACACACATGTTTCGGAGGCGTATTGGGGTACTCTGTAAAACTGCGATTTTGTTCTACCTTCGGGTCGATATTTTTGGGCTGCCGGTAGTGCTATCTATCTGCATGTATAAAACAGAAACCTGTTGTTGCTGTTGTTGCTGTTGTCGTTGTTGTCGTTGTTGTTGTTGTTGTTGTTGTTGTTGTTGTTGTTGTTGTTGTTGTTGTTGTTGCTGTTGTTGTTGCTGTTGTTGTTGACGTTGTTGTTGGCGGTGTTGTAGGTCGATTTCGTGATCGACTTCGGGTTAGTTAGTGAGGGGCTCGCGCGGGCCGCGCCGCCCTGGGGGCGTTTCGGCAGCCCCTTATCTCTCGACGTACCCTTTAACTACTCTGGCCGGAACTATACTCCCCGTATGGGCTTTCGATGTCAGTATCAATCTCGGTGATTATATTTTCGGCCACAACAACAGTGCTATAAACCGGTATATATATATACGTACGTACGCTATGACAGGTACCAGAGGGTGTAATTTATTCTTGGCTGGGCCTTGTTCTTTTCTTGTTTCATCCCCGCCCGCCACGGCAAGCGGTGCATACAAGACGGGGGGACTGGAGCGAGGACTTGTTGCGCACACCAAATGATATATATGTTTTTCCATTCTGACCTTCCTACTCGTGGGAGCGTGGTGTCGTTTTCTCTTTTTGTCACATACCCCTGGTATTATTGATATAATTTGTCCATCCCTCCAGCATCTACTGGCAATGCATGCGTTCATGCAGTGCCTCTCAATATTTTGCCACACTCATGGAGTGCGGGTGATCAGTAGTCCATGAAGGATGTGTGCGGAGCGAGCTAATCTCATAATCGTATTACTTCGTATAGTCTACGTAATAAACATAATTTTGCAAAAACTTTTTTTTTCGTTTTCGTTTTTATACCCACAAAAAAACGAAACAATGAAACGTACCTCCTGGAAAAAAAAAAGGAAGCGAGCGGTGCCGCAAATAATAACCTCCCCGCCTTGTTTTATTCCCCCTCCCACCCCTGCTTCAAGCAGCACTTCTAATAGTACGTCTAAACATAGCAGCAATCAAACGGGTGATACACATAACCCCCCCCCCCTCCCCCTCCCCCCTTGTCTCAGTAGGATTCAGCTCACCCTTCATGCGACGACTCGCCGAACACCTCACGTTTTGCTTCGCGCTTGGTGCTGCTAGCAATGTCTGCCCTGTCGGTGAACAAACAGCATGCTCCGTCCCGGCGTTGTAGGGATGCGAGAGGGTCTATAGTCATGCATGAACATCGAGTACCCCTCCCCCCCACATAAACAAAGTAATAGGCAAGGGTAAGGCACACGTAGGCAAGATGGAAGCAGTCCTAACAGACTCGCACCTTGACACTAGAATTAAGAGATGTATACTGATGAATGTGATTGTACCAAACCTAGAATATGCAGGAGAAGTATGGGAAGGAAATGCAAAGCTCGTAAAACAGCTGGAAACAGTACAGATGAAAGCTAAAAAAGTACTAGGATGCTCAAGTACGACGAGTAATACAGTATTGAGAGCAGAACTGGGAATGTACCCACTTAAGACAAATAGACGTGCGTAAGTTGAAATGGCAATATAAAGTAAATAACATGCCAAATAAGAGGTTGCCAGCCATAGCTGATAACGCTGTATGGGAGAAAGTAACCAAAGGGCGAGCTGGAATAAGGTGGGATAGCGTAGTCGAGAAAGTATGGAAGGACGTTGGGTTTTCACCAACCAGGCAGACAGGGGGGGGGGTACTCACTTGTTGCTTGCCTTAGTCATTTGACAATTGACCACGCATCTCTTTCGAGACCGGAACACCGTTCCTACTCCTAAAAGAGACACCTACAACAGTTGGGGGAGCGTGCCCGGGCGACGAAGCAGCGATGATGACGGTAACCATTGCGGCCGTTTTTTTTTTTTGTTTTTTTTTGTTTATGGGGGGGGGGGGGGGGGGGGGGGGGGGGGGGCGGGGGGGGGGGAGGGGGGGGGGGGGGGGGGGGGGGGGGGGGCTCGTTTAGCACAGGACAGCGATGAAAAATGTGAATACTAGAAACGGGTCCCTAATGCTTTGGCGCCGTCCGTAGTGAAACAAACAAACAAACAAAAAAACTCGGATTCGCACGTAATAATACAACCAAAATAGCAGAACATGAATAAGTGTCGATATTAATATATAGTATGCCAGGTACTTCGTATATATATACGATACGAAGGAGTCTGCTGTCTGTGCTCACCTGTTGGCGGAAGCGTTTTCGTCTCTCCTCTGTCTCCCGCTTCTCTTGCTGCGCGGGCCACAAAAAGCAAGACAAGAGGTTCAAAGCAGCGGCGGAGGAGACGGCGGAATGATGAGGGCAAAGCACGGCCAAGGCCGGGCGCGTAGCGAGGGTTGTGGCTGAGAAGGGTCCCCATGTACGCATCACCTCGACAAGAAAAGGAAAAAAAAAAAACACGGCTCCTTTATCCGATACACCCCCCCCCCCCCCGCGTAATGAGCGCCCAAGTGTTGGAGGTGTCTCTATTAGGAGCAGGAACGGTGCTCCGTCTCGAAAGGGATGCGTGGTCAATGGTCAAATGACTAAGGCAAGCAACAAATGAGTACGCCCCCCCCCCCCCCCCCTCCCAAACCCGACCTGCTCCGTCCTGGCATTGTAGGGGTGCGAGGGTCTATGGTCATACGACTACGGCCGTGCACGACATGAGTACACCCTCCCCCCTGGCCTGAGGGAAAAACAAAAAAACACGGCACCGCTTTCCACTATACTGTAGTACGAGCTGGTTCAAGCTAAAATACCGAGATTCTCTCCCCAACGAACGCCAGCAGGAGGAGGATTTATCTACTCGAAAGGAAGACATTTGGTGTCATACTGACCGCCATCAACAGCGGAAGAGGGTGACATGGCCGTACTTTTAGTTGTGATTAAGGTCCCCTCGTCAAGCTGGCGCTACAAAGTGGCGAAATATGTGTCTCGGGACCGACCTCGGGGGGCCAAATAAAAACGGTCGTCAGTGACAGGCGGGCAGGCAGATAGATAGGCGTTTTCATAAGAAGACACGGCTTTTCTTTCTATTTTCTTCCTGAACGGTATGGTTCTAGGTATATCTTTACTCCAAGGCAATATATGTCTGGGACGTTTTTTTCGCGCAAACAATCGAACTTCTGGCCTGCCTGCGCATGTTCAATATATAAAAAAAAAATGTGTCGCTGAAAATGTAATCTATACTGAAACTAAGTAATTACGAAGCAATGCCTTATTTTCGCACTTTTTCCGCACAAAATTCCAAATGTCCAAGCCGTTTTTTTTAGGGATGAGCCGCGAAAATTTACACACGTCTTCATGTCCTTCCCGAGGACTGACCTGCGTTTTTGTTTTCGCCGAAATTATTTGGTCTAAAGTGGTCCAATTTTTCATTTTTTGCCCAACCCGCCCTCCCAGAAAAACACAAAAAAACGGTGTTTGTAAGGACTCACAGAAGACGCGTTGCACAATTTCACGGTCTGTCTCGAAAAAACGGCTAGGAGTTTGGCCGGGGAGTAAATTTTCCGACGATTAACTTGAACCAGCCTGTAACATGCAACAGCTTTATTTCTTTTGTGTGGTGTAAGCATCATAATGGGCCTTTTCTTATCGACCCCCCCCCCCTCCCTTTCCCCAGTCGCGGGCTTGGTTTTTAATAGACACCTCATCCCTGGCGCGACGCTTTTTCTTGTCCATCGACACACACACACACACCTGCTTCTTGTAGAGGTGTACCGCGCCTATCTGGAACCCCTGTCTCGCCCGCTCATCCTCTTCCTCTTCCTCCTCCGCCGCCGCCGACGCCGCCTTGTTCTTCTCCCGCCCCCACCCCCTCTCACCGGTACCGGTACCGCCTCCACCTCCGCCACCCGCCGTCATCCCCGCGGCCGCCGCTGTCGCCGCCGCTAGCGCTCTCTTAGCCGCCACTCGCGCAGCTCGCTTCGCAGACACAACCCCTCCTCCTCCACCTCCACCTCCTCCTCCTCCGTCTACTGCAGCTGCTGCTGCTGTTGCGGCTGCTGCTTCTGCTGCCGCTTCCGCTGCTGCTGCTGCTGCTGCTGAATCTCCGGAGTCATCGACAGGATCGGCCCAGGTAACGGACTTGGGCGGGGCTTCATCGCTGTCATCACCGCTGTCCTCATCGTCGTCGTTGTCCATCCCATAGCCCGTCATCAGGCTCTAACCAGTGGGGGAGACGGGGGGGAGGGGGAGGGAGGGGGGGGGGGGGTACGGGGACACCAAGCGGAAGTGGAGGCAGCGGGCAGAAGTGTTTACAACTTGGCTGACCCACCTTCGGCACAATGGTGGATGGTTTATAGTCCGTACTATTCCACTTTTGTACATCATCATTTTCCGAGAATTTTCCCAGGCCGTCGTGGCTATTATAGGGCTACTCTTACTACGGTTGGAGTGTCCCAGCCCTAAAAGTTTAGTTAAGCCAGTTTTTGTCGAAGTAGGCCCACGGAGGAGGAGGAGGACGAGGAGAAGATGACGGAGGAGACGGACAAGACAACAAGGGAGCGAGCACCGTGGCCATTCTGCCGCACGTATATATTATATGCATACAGCAGTATCGTGACACAACATTGCCCGAGTCTATATACCATACGTATATATGTACAAGCAGCATCAACCAAAACCTCATAAAACAAACAAAAAACGTATTATACCTCAATGTAGTATACTAGTAGATAGTACAGTACGAGAAGCTCTCGCGCAACGCAAGGCAAAGCACCACATCTAAGCACCACATCTAAATTCCGTTCGGAAACTGGCGGACAACAACGACCACACGACAGCGACCAGACGACCGCCAACGACACCACAACGACCACTCGAATGCATAAAAAACAGGCAAAGCGAAAAAAACATGAGGACAGCCCAACCCGTTAAGCACGCAACCTCGTTTAGACATAAAACCCTTTCAGACGGGGCGAAAATGGCCAACTTCGAAAAAAAAAAAAAAAAAAACTGCTGGTAGGTACGTACTGCATCGCTGTACAGAAACCCTAACTATGACTCTAATTTCACGTGTTTTGTCCCCAGAACGGGCGTGCACTCCTAAATACTGAAAACGTTGATTGCAGGCAGCATCGGATAAGTGACGATATATATATATTTTTAATGTCAAGATAACTATTAAGACGAGCATATACGTACAGGCAAGGAGTTGGCTGTGTGACAAAGTGCACAACACGCATTTATTTTACAGCATTACGTAGTACAAAATAGGGAAATATATACGGTAGGTTTTTGTGTATACCCGTAGGTCCTATTTACTATGGTCCTATATATGCCCCGGAGTACATAGGATGATAATGGTAGTAGGGTGGTACTTTTTTTTTTTTTTTTTTAATCCTCCGGCGGATGGGTAAAAATAAAGCTTACGCCCTCCACACTTCCACGTCTCACTGCGTGTCGTGTGTCAATTCACTCCATGCCCCCTCGGAAGTATCAGCCCTTGCTGCCTACTACTACTCCGGAGACTTGAGGATGTCGACCCGACCTGACCCCGGAAGGGGCCCATGTAACAGCGTCAACTGCGAACTTGCAGCAGTACGAGTAGTACTCGTACTGCTGTAGCGCTGAATATCGTATCAAAAGTTCCATGTATCGAACATATCTAACTTTCGATGTGTTCTTATCGAGAACGTGTTTCGCCCTCCGTCCTCTATCTCTGCCTGGGCATTTATCTCCCATGTTTTTTTTTTTTAATTCTTAGGCTGACCCTGAACGAAAGCTTGGATGTACGCATACGTATATATGTACCAGGGTATCAACTATCGAAATGGTACGTATCAGTATTACGTCTTTTGTTTGTTCATCGTTGACCGGCTAAATACCATATATAGCTATTGTTTTTTAATTTTGTAAATATAGAATATACACGTTGTTTTGGGTGGCTCGGGTTTGTCACCTTATCTTCGCATACGTATATACACAGCAGTAACCATCAGCCGTAGTGTCGAACAAGTGGTGGGAGGTATTAATATAATATAAATAAGGCACCTTTCCCAAAGGGCAAAAAACGGTTATGTTCGTATACCTACGAAGCCCATCGCAAACTGTACCTACACTCCATCAGTACGTAGGTATACTCGTGCTGCTGTAACTTCGCAGGTGACGGTCTATACCGCTCTTACAGTAGTAGTAGTAGTAGTAGTAGTAGTAGTAGTAGTAGTAGTAGTAGTAGTAGCAGCAGCAGCAGTAGTAGTAGTAGTAGTAGTAGTAGTAGTAGCAGTATTAGTAGTAGCAGTAGTGGTAGCAGTAGTAGTAGTAGTAGTAATAATAGTAGTAGTAGTGGTAGTAGTAGTAGTAGTAGTAGTATTGATGGGCAATGCCACCGTACAGGGCGGCGGCTTTCTGAGCTCGTACGTATATATAGTGGGATCGTTTACGCACCCATTGAAGGAGTCGTCGCGACTGGGGTTCAAAACTACTTGAAAATAATACATATACTTCATAAGTGCATCCGATCGTCAGTACAGCTTTAGTATCGAACGGGTCAAGCCACCGCAAAGCCGGGGGTTGGGCGCGCGCTTGGCAGCAGCTGCTCGGGGCTGGGAATCAACAATAATGAATCACCCCGTATAGGCGTACACACATACCAGGCATATAGCAAGCAGCTCGCATTTGCTTCATGGGACTGGTGGTGGTGTAGTAAGCCTATTTTTTTTTCTGAAATCACGAATTGCGGGGGGGGGGGGGGGGGGGGCCCCCCCCCCCCCGCGCGCGGTGAACGGAAACAATCAAATCCATTGAAAAAAAAAAAACACGCTTTGCTCTTGTTTGGTTTCTGCCATGTACCCACCGATAGAGCGTGTTGTGGCGAGCTGGGTTCCGTCTTTTTCCTCCGCTTCCCGTTGCCCCCTTCCCCCCCCCCCTTTCCCTTACCGCTAATACTAACACCGTCGCCGCCTGTTCGTTTACCAGTACCAGTACCAGTGCCTGTACCAGTACCGCCGCCGCTGCTTCTCTGGAAAGTTCTGGAGAACGCCGCCGCTGTCCCTCTGCCTCCGTGGCCATCGTCGCCGCTGTCGCTGTCCTCGTCCCACCTGGCCGCTGGCTTTACCCCGGGACCGCTACTCGGCCGCACCGCCGCCGCCGCCGCCGCTCCCGCCCCCGCCCTTGCCCTCGCCTTGACCTTTCGGGTAGCTGCTCCGTGCCTGCGAGTGAATGAGCGAGCACGTATGTATGTAAAAGCGCACAACATACATACAATTTTCTCGCTTGCTTGCTTGTTTGCTTGCTCGCTTTTTTTTTTTTTCTCGAGCGGCGGTCACTACGGCAACGTCACAAGTTCCACACGTCTGAACAAAAAACCAACAACAACAACAACAACAAAAGAAACGAACATGTTTTCGAATAGGCTATACGTGTACACATCAACAAGAAAAAAATAAGATGAAACCCAACCAAACCAACCAAATCAAACTCCAAACCAAAAACAAGGTAAACAGTGATATATCACTCCTGGGCACCAGCACACACCCCTTCTCAACCCCTTAACCCTTGGAGGACTGGAGTCCTGTTTTGGGGACAAACTACTTGGAATTAGTGTGGATTGTCCCCAAAACTGGTCTGCAGTCCTAAAAGGGTTAAGAACTGGTCCCACGAACTTGGGGACAAAATACTTGGAATTAGTGTGAGGCATTTCTTTTCAGTTCTGAATGGGTTTTATAACGCAAACCCTAACGCGAGCCCCTTCCATCATCGTCACCCTCTTGTTACCATCACAAGCCAACCTTCCCACCCTTCCCCCCCCCCCCCCCCCCCACCCCCCCCCACAACACCAAGCGGGCAGACATCGCGACGGGAAAAATAAAAATAAAAATAAAAAAAAACACCGAGGGACGATAAAGTAACTTGTAAGAAAAAAAAACCCGGACCAAAAAAAAGAAGCGGAACAGAACAAAAACGACCGAAAAAACAGAAGATAAAAAAAACAAAAAAAAACGAAGGAAAAAAAGAAAAAAATTCTTGAAAAGTCAAAAAGTTTTACGTACGTAAAACTTTCAAAAACTTAAAGGGCGCCAGCTGCCTACATATGTAAGTATATACATATATACATATATATATATATATCGCCGACATCTCTCTTACCCCCCTTCGCTCCCCCGCTCCGACCGCAACCCCCCGCTGTCTCCGCTGCTGCCGCTGCTCCCGCTCCCGCCGAACCCGACCGTCTCCACAGCCGAATGCCCATTCCTTCCTTCCGGGTGGTCGTCGCCCCCCTCACCGTTACCACCTTTACCAACATCACTACCACCACCACCGCCGCCGCCATTGGCAGCAGCGGCGGCGGCGCTTGCCTCCCCCGCCCCCTCTGGGCCACCACCTTTATCGCTAATGTCATCCGCCATGTCCTCGTCGTCAGAGTCCGCCATATCAACCTCGTCGATCGTCGACACCTCTCCCGTCAGTTTCTGTTGTATCACACGCCCCGTAAAGGTGGGAAGGGGAGGTGGGAAGGGCGGGCGGGCGGGAGGGCGGGCGGGAGGGCGGGCGGGCGTCGGCAAGCAAACATGACCACAAGAAGCGGGGGTTCTTGAGAGCAGTGGATGGGGTAGGGGTGGGGGGGGGCGGGGAGGGGGTCTCGAAAGGGATGCGTGGTAAAAAAAAATATCAAAAGGCCACGGCAAGCAACAAAAATGAGTACGCCTCCCCACCCTCACCCCCATATCCCCAGCCCTTTCCCCCATCCCGTTCAACTTCCCCTTTCCTTTCCCTTTCCCTTTCCCTTTCCCCTCGCCCACCCCTGTAATACCCCGTTCGGTACCCACCTTAACGTCCATGAGGATCATGTGCTCGGGCGTCGGCTCCCAGCTGGCGTGCATCTCCTTCAGCCTAGCCGCCCCCCACTCGTGAGTGTCCCGGCTCAAGCACACCTGCGGCACGAGTCAGACCGGATACGAGGTCCCAACAACGCAAACGCGCCCACCAACCCACCAGTCGGCGAAGGGGGAGGAGGAGGCGGTAACGATGGTAAGGGGGGGGGGGGGGGGGGAAGGGGGGGGTGTACTTCATTTTCATGCATGGCCGTAGTCGGATGACCATAGATCCCCCGAGGGTTCGTTCGTTTCATCTGATAAGATGGCAGCATAAAAGGCGGAGGAGCTTTGGATGTTTTCTTTCTTCGAGAAGGTTCTGTATGCACAACTATCATTTAGTCTGTGTTTGTTAGAGCCGTCATCACTTATCTATTATTTATTTATTTATTTCACAATCACGATGCACTTTCCAGCTCAACTCGTGCGAGGTTTTACGCTCAGTCGCATTTCTGCCCCAAACCCCCACGCTCTAACCCGCCTCCACATCTTGCTCACACCTTCTTCCCCTTCGCCGAAGGCTTGGGCGTGGTCTTAGCCGTGGCCTTAGCCGTCGGTTTAGGCGTCATCTTAAGCGCCGTGGTCTTAGGCGTGGCCTTACCCGTCGCCTTAGGCGTGGCTTTAGGTGCGGCCTTAGCCGCCGCCTTAGGCGTGGCTTTAGGTGTGGTCTTAGCCGTCACCTTAGGCGTGGTCTTAGCGGTGGTCTTAGTCGCCGCCTTTGCCGCCACCTTAGACGCCGTCACCTTCGGCGTGGTGGCCTTAGGCGTGGTCTTAGCCGTAGCCTTAGGCGTGGTCTTAGCCCCCCCCGGCTTCGCCGCCGACGCTTTCGCCGCTGCCGGACCCTTCGCCGCTCCCGCCGGCGGCTTAGCCGGCGCCGGTCCTTTAGAAGGACCCGGTCCTTTCGATGAAGCGGGACCCTTGGATGCGGTTGCTTTCGCCCCCTTTCCACCCGCCTTCTTAGCGCGAGCTGCCTCCTGGGACGGGGTTCTCGGCTGCTCGCCCCCGTCGGGAGGCCATGACCTGAAGAAATATTAAGAGAGCGAAGCGAACAAGAAGTAGCAGCAGNGAGGGAGGGAGGGAGGGAGGGAGGGAGTGAGGGAGGTAGGTGGAAGAGGGATGGTACGGGGAAAGAGGGGAGAGGAGAGCGAGAGGGGGAGGGGGGTGTGCTTCATTTCCATGCATGGCCGTAGTCGTACGACCATAGACCCTCGCATCCCTACGTACAATGCCGGGACGGAGCAGGTTGGGTTTTCACCGACCAGGCAGACATTTGGGGGGCAAGGGGCAGGGGGTAGACGGTACGGTTTGTATGCGCACATGCGTAATGCTTTCTCGAGGGAGGAGTTCCTGGTGAGGGGAGAGGGGTGGCGGGGTGTACTCATGTCGTGCATGGCGGTAGTCGCATGGGTGGGGCGCGGGGAGAAGGAGGAAGTACGAGGAATTTCCAGTTTGTATGCCTGCTCGCAGGTTTTGTTCGGGGGGGGGGGGGGGGGGGGGGGGAGGGGGGGGTGTACTAATATCATGCACGGCCGTAGTCGTGTATGACCATAGACCCGGGCGGGGCGGGGTACGTAGGGGTATGGGAGGCGTGTTGGGAGGCGGGGGCAGGAAAAGCGCTGCGCACCTGCAGTCCGACGTAAAACAGGTCTACCACGTAGGCCTCGAAACCGGCCCGTTTCGCGGCACCCCACACGTCCTCTAGGTGTCGCCTAGAGGGATGTGGGCTATCCACGATGAACAGCGGGAACAAACCTTCCCCCGCTGTCTTCTTCACCACGCGAAGCAGACTGGCTTGGTACATCTGTTGGGAGGCGGTGGGGGGGGGGGGGGGGGGGGGGCTGACGTTGTGATCCGTACGAGGTCAAGCCAAAAACAAACCGAACAAAGGGGGGCTCGTACACTCAACACTTGTATCGACAGTCGTGGCTCGACAGCCGGGACCTCTGGACGATGCTGATCATGGTGATGCTGACGGCGAGTAAGTTGATAATGATGATGATGATGATAATTCTGATGGTGATGGTGATGATGACGATGCTGCTGCCAACGACCATAGTGATGCCAGGTAGGCGAACCAAAAGCACGGGGGGGGGGGGGGGGGGGGGGGGGCCCCCCCCCCCCCCCCCCCCCCCAGCAAGCAGCTGTCTCTTATACCCCTCCCCCCCCCCCCCCGCACGCGGCATGAGCGTTGTGATCCATGTCGCGAAAAAAAAAACACACACACACACAAACACACACGTACACGCCCCTTGTCGTCGGTGCGGGCCAATCGACAGGAGCGCCTCCATCATCAAAAAGGGTGTTGCGACGTTTCTGAGGCGAATTTATTGGTTTTAGTTTCCGTTTTTTTTCTAGTTTCGTTTCTGTTTCCGTTTCCGTTTCCGATATTTTTTGCTTTTTTTTCGTTGAAATTTTTCGTGTTGTCTTTTTTGCTTCTTCTGCTATCCGCCTTCTCCGCATTACGCTTGGCCTTTGGGATCGGCTTTGACTTTAGGATTTTTCTTTTGGCTTTGCCTTGTTGGTTTTGACTTTTCGCTTTGGCTTTTCGGCTTTTAGCTTTACGAGCTCTTCTTTTTTTGTTTAACTTGCAATCGATACTGCAAACGCTACCGGGCATTTCATTTCAAAGTAGTAGGGTTTGGAATTTTGATTTCGATTCGGCCTTTGGCTTTTAGCTTTCAAACTTTCGGCTTTATAGTTTTTGGATTGGCTTGCAACTTGCAATCGATATCGCAAAAATACTACGTACTGGGTATATTTCATAATTTCAGAGTTAGCAACACTCCATGAACATCGACGAGCAGAGGGAATGCTCAAAACCTTCTGCGCGGTAAAAGTGAAGGGCAAGTATCGGGGGGGGGGGGAGGAGAGACACCCGTGAATACGACTTGTCCAGAAGGCTGGAAACTGGAAAGCTATGGTGACAAGCAAACAAACAAACGAAGAAAAAAAGAAAAAAAGAACATAACGAATAAAAACTAAAAAAAAAAGGAAAAAAGGAAAAAGAAAAGAAAAACTAAAAACTAAAAAAGAGAAAAACAAAAGAAAAATTAAAAGAAGAAACAAAATAGAAGAACATGAGTACCTCCTCCATCTCGGCGTCAGGCTGGTACTTCATCACAACTCCCCTCCGCTTCAGCCCGCGCTCGTCCTTGCCCTCCGCAGGCACCTCGGCCATGTAGTAGTCGTCGATGCTTAGCACTCTCGGCTTCTGCCCTCCGGCCTCCTGCGTTCCCCGCGGTTTCAACAGTTAAAAAAGAAAAAAGGGAAAGGAAAAAACACAAAAAAAAACAAAAAACAACGAAGGGAAGCGAAGCGAAGCGAACCGAACCGAACCGAAGCGAGCCGACCCGATCCGAATCGAACCGAAAATCACACCGAAACGAAACAAAAAGCGAAACGAAACGAGAAAAGCCGAAACACAACTCGAGACGAGAGCCGAAACGCAACGAGACGAACCGGAACGAACCGAAAAAAACCGAGGCGACAAAAAACGCGTACCGAAAGCGAAGCGAATCGAACCGAAAAACGTCGAGACCGAAACGACACGAAACGAGACGCTTTGCTGAAACGAAACGAAACGAAACGCTTCCCGAAGTGAAACGAAACAACCACGGAACGAAAGCGAATGGAAACCCGACGAAAAGAAACCACACACACGATGCACACAGTACACATTTTACAGAAACGTTAAAAAAAAAAAAACCCTTACATACGTGTACGCACTGCAAAAACGAACCAACCCTGAATCCAGGTACGCTATACTTCGAAGTACATGTGCAGTTGCAGAGGGGTTAGCCTGACGCATCCTAGCTGGTACCGACGAGCGGGATACCGACGAGCAGCACCGACGAGAGGTCCGCCCGGCGACGCGACACAGCCCGCCGAACGAGGCGGAGCGCTCGGCGCAGCCCCCACCGAGACACCTCGAGACCTCCCAATGCCAAACCAATCGTTTCTGGTTCCCTACCCCAAAGGAATTGGCGGATCGAGTCAAGCCAGGACAGTAGGCGGTACAACACTGACAATGAAGCCAACTAACCATAGTGTACCAGGGTAGTACTTTATAGATTTGACAAAATTACACCATGATATCATAGCAGCAACAACTCCACAACAAAAAAAAATACTGGTAGTAAAGCACCCATGCCATCCAAACAGTATGGGTACGCGTCAGAACCTCCACCCCCCCTCCCCTCCCCTCCGAAACATCCCGCCGTATCATACGTTTTCGAGGTCCCGCAGCAGCCTTGATACGTGCGACTTCCCGGATCCCGGCAGCCCCCGCAAGATGATGCAGATTTTTTCCGGGCGGTAATGCCGCCCAGGCCCCTTGAACACCCCCTCCGCGTCAACCACCTGCCTCGGCCGGGGAGGGATCAGAGCAGCAGCAGTCGCCGCTGCTGCCGCTGCGGCCGCCGCGTGTTGCTGCTGGAGTTGCTGTAGGTGGTGTTGGTGCTGCAGCTGTTGGTGGTGGTGCTGTTGCTGCTGCTGCAGCAGCAGCTGCTGTTGCTGCTGTTGTTGGTGGTGAAGCTGCTGCTGCTGCTGCTGCTGCTGCTGAGGAGGAGGACTGCTGCCAGCCATTCTCGCCGCAGGGCTAAGGGTTTGGAGGAGAGCGATGTGCGGATGGTGTGGGGGGGCGGGAGAAAGGAAAGAGGGGCACCGGACCGACTTATCAGTATTGTCGCTGACTCCGGCATTTCAAGGGCATCGGGGGGGGGAACAACAACAACTGGGACCGGGTTGGAATCCAAACGCCGCCGGTGGCGGGTGGGCCCGCCCCCCCCCCCTCCCCGGTCAGCACGTGCCTCAGCCGCCAGGCCCGTCGGGCACGGGGGCGGGGCCGGGAGCGGGAGCGGGACCCGGGGCGGGAGTAGGGGCGGGGTCGTTGGGGCCTGGGGGGGGGGGGGGGGGGGGGTTATTGGCTGCGCCGCCACCTCCGGGGGAGAGCCTCGTGGGTGCGTCCCTGCGAAATTCTTTGATGACGCGGTTAGCAGCCGCTGGGGTCGCGGCCGCGCCCGCGGCGGCGGCGGTGAGCAATGGGGCTTCTTTGCTTTCGAGGCACAGGTAAGGGGGTGGGGTGGAAAGGTCTGTAGTGCGTGTTGCTTTGCTTGTTTCGCTTGCTTTGCTTGCTCTGCTTGCTCTGCTTGCTGTGCTTGCTTTGCTTGCTCTGCTTGCTCTGCTTGCTCTGCTTGCTCTGCTTGCTCTGCTTGCTCTGCTTGCTCTGCTTGCTCTGCTTGCTCTGCTTGCTCTGCTTGCTCTGCTCGCTCTGCTCGCTCTGCTTGCTCTGCTCGCTCTGCTTGCTCTGCTTGCTCTGCTTGCTCTGCTTGCTCTGCTTGCTCTGCTTGCTCTGCTTGCTCTGCTTGCTCTGCTTGCTCTGCTTGCTCTGCTTGCTCTGCTTGCTCTGCTTGCTCTACACTTGCTCTGCTTGCTCTGCTTGCTCTGCCTTGCTACGCTTGCTCTGCATGCTCTGGTTGCTCTGCTTGCCTCTGCTTGCTCTGCTTGATCTACACTTGATCTGCTTGCTCTGCTTGCTCTGCTTGCTGTGCTTGCTCTGCTTGCTCTGCTTGCTCTGCTTGCTCTGCTTGCTCTGCTTGCTCTGCTTGCTCTGCTTGCTCTGCTTGCTCTGCTTGGCTTCGCTTGCTCTGCTTGCTCTGCTTGCTCTGCTTGCTCTGCTTGCTCTGCTTGCTCTGCTTGCTCTGCTTGCTCTACACTTGCTCTGCTTGCTCTGCTTGCTCTGCTTGCTTCGCTTGCTCTGCTTGCTCTGCTTGCTCTGCTTGCTCTGCTTGCTCTGCTTGCTCTGCTTGCTCTGCTTGCTCTGCTTGCTCTGCTTGGTTTTTCTTGTTTTTCTTGCTCTTTTTTGCTTGCTTTGTTAGCTGTGCTTGCTGTGGGCATTTGCTCGTTCTGCTCGTTTTTCTTGTTTGTCTTGACTCTATTTTGCTGGGCCTTGTAGCGTCCTTGCTCGGCTGGTTCGGCTCGTTCTGCTCGCTCTGCTTGCTCTGCTTGCTCTGCTCGCTCGGCTTGCTCGGCTTGCTCGGCTTGCTCGGCTTGCTCTGCTTGCTCTGCTTGCTCTGCTTGCTCTGCTTGCTCTGCTTGCTCTGCTTGCTCTGCTTGCTCTGCTTGCTCTGCTTGCTCTGCTTGCTCTGCTTGCTCTACACTTGCTCTGCTTGCTCTGCTTGCTCTGCTTGCTTCGCTTGCTCTGCTTGCTCTGCTTGCTCTGCTTGCCTTCGCTTGCTCTGCTTGCTCTCGCTTGCTCTGCTTGCTGCTCTTTGCTCTGCTTGCTGCGCTTGCTCTGCTTGCTCTGCTTGCTCTGCTTGCTCTACACTTGCTCTGCTTGCTCTGCTTGCTCTGCTTGCTTCGCTTGCTCTGCTTGCTCTGCTTGCTCTGCTTGCTGTGCTTGCTCTGCTTGCTCTGCTTGCTCCTGCTTGCTCTGCTTGCTCTGCTTGCTCTGCTTGCTCTGCTTGCTCTGCTTGCTCTGCTTGCTCTACACTTGCTCTGCTTGCTCTGCTTGCTCTGCTTGCTTCGCTTGCTCTGGCTTGCTCTGCTTTGCTCTGCTTGCTGCTGCTTGCTCTGCTTTCTCTGCTTGCTCTGCTTGCTCTGCTTGCTCTTGCTTGGCTTCGCTTGCTCTGCTTGCTCTACACTTGCTCTGCTTGCTCTGCTTGCTCTGCTTGCTTCGCTTGCTCTTGCTTGCTCTGCTTGCTCTGCTTGCTCTGCTTGCTCTGCTTGCTCTGCTTGCTCTGCTTGCTCTGCTTGCTCTGCTTGCTTTGCTTGCTCTGCTTGCTCTGCTTGCTCTGCTTGCTCTGCTTGCTCTGCTTGCTCTGCTTGCTCTGCTTGCTCTGCTTGCTCTGCTTGCTCTGCTTGCTCTACACTTGCTCTGCTTGCTCTGCTTGCTCTGCTTGCTTTGCTTGATATGCTTGATCTGCTCGCTCTGCTTGCTCTGCTTGCTCTGCTTGGCTCTGCTTGCTCTGCCTTGCTCTGCTTGCTCTGCTTGCTCTACACTTGCTCTGCTTGCTCTGCTTGCTCTGCTTGCTTCGCTTGCTCTGCTTGCTCTGCTTGCTCTGCTTGCTCTGCTTGCTCTGCTTGCTCTGCTTGCTCTGCTTGCTCTGCTTGCTCTGCTTGCTCTGCTTGCTCTGCTTGCTCTGCTTGCTCTACACTTGCCTGCCTGTTTTGCTTGCTTTGCTTGCTTTACTTGCTTGCTGTGCTTGCTCTTGCTGTGCTTGCTGTGCTTGCTAGCTGGCTTACTAGCTTGCTTGCTTGCTTGCTTGCTTGCTTGCTTGCTTGCTTGCTTGCTTGCTTGCTCGCTGGCTTGCTGGCTTGCTTGCTCGCTTGCTCGCTTGCTCGCTTGCTCGCTTGCTTGCTTGCTTGCTTGCTCGCTCGCTTGCTTGCTTGCTTGACCCACGGCGTGCATGCATACACGCGATGGCGTCATATCAGCGCCGTGACCCTCAGCTTCGCAATTCGGAACGCGAACCCGGGCGCGGGATTGTTACCGGACTACATCGCAAAAACCGTTGTCGACCCTCCGCCCCTACTCCTCCTCCGTCCCCACCCCCCCGGCGGCGGCGGGGGGGCGGGGGGCGCAGCGGCGGCGGTGGCGGCGGAGCTTCCCCGCCTCCAAGAACAGCAAGCGCAGGAGCAGAGGGGGCTCGCGAGCCAGCAGCGGCAGCAGCTACAGGAGCTGCAGCAGAAGCAGCTCCAGCAGCAGAAACAGCTCCAACAGCAGCGGCAGCTGCAGGAGCCGCGTCAACACGGTAGCAGGTGGGGACGGAGGCCAGAGATTCAGAACGGGCACCAGCGGACTTCGCCCTCGGGCGGGGCGGGCCAAGGTCCCGTCGGCCGCGCCTCACAACCCCCGCCCCCTCCCCCGGCGACGATTCAGGAACGGAATGGAGCCGTGTTGGCCCGCGATGGTGGTCGGGGTCCCCAAGGTGCGCAGCAGCAGCAGCAGCAGCAGCAGCAGCAGCAGCAACAGCAGCAACAGCAGGCGCCCCCTCCTCTTCCTCCTCCCATGCCAGGCCATGAACCCCGCCCGCCGCTTCCGCAGGAGCAGCAGCAGCAGCAGCAGCAGCAGCAGCAGCAGCAGCTCATTGCAGGAGGAGGAGGAGGAGGAGGAGGACATGCCTATNGATTTGACAAAATTACACCATGATATCATAGCAGCAACAACTCCACAACAAAAAAAAATACTGGTAGTAAAGCACCCATGCCATCCAAACAGTATGGGTACGCGTCAGAACCTCCACCCCCCCTCCCCTCCCCTCCGAAACATCCCGCCGTATCATACGTTTTCGAGGTCCCGCAGCAGCCTTGATACGTGCGACTTCCCGGATCCCGGCAGCCCCCGCAAGATGATGCAGATTTTTTCCGGGCGGTAATGCCGCCCAGGCCCCTTGAACACCCCCTCCGCGTCAACCACCTGCCTCGGCCGGGGAGGGATCAGAGCAGCAGCAGTCGCCGCTGCTGCCGCTGCGGCCGCCGCGTGTTGCTGCTGGAGTTGCTGTAGGTGGTGTTGGTGCTGCAGCTGTTGGTGGTGGTGCTGTTGCTGCTGCTGCAGCAGCAGCTGCTGTTGCTGCTGTTGTTGGTGGTGAAGCTGCTGCTGCTGCTGCTGCTGCTGCTGAGGAGGAGGACTGCTGCCAGCCATTCTCGCCGCAGGGCTAAGGGTTTGGAGGAGAGCGATGTGCGGATGGTGTGGGGGGGCGGGAGAAAGGAAAGAGGGGCACCGGACCGACTTATCAGTATTGTCGCTGACTCCGGCATTTCAAGGGCATCGGGGGGGGCCCGCCGCCGCCCCCACCCGGTCCTCCTGCTCCGGCGAACGTCCCGCTGCCCGCAGGGCGCCCTTGCTGCTGCTGCTGTTGGTGTTGCTGCATCCGCATGTGCGTGTGAGACAACCCGGCCCCGTGCCTCTCGTTCTGCTGCTGTTGCTGGAGCTCGTGCTCTCTCCGGAGGGCTAACATCTGCCCCTGCTGCTCCTCGGCTAGCTTCCGGTCGGCCTCCGAGCTGGCCATGTCCACCTGCGGCTTTGCTCCTGCCACTCCTGCCGCCCCCCCTTCCATCGCCGCCGCCGCCGCCGGGTGGCCATGAGGGTGACCAAGAGAAAGAGCGTGAGACGGGGGAGGAGCCTGAGGCCGAGGGGGAGGAGGGTGGGGCTGAGGATGAGACCGATCAGGAGGAGGAGGAGAAGCAGGACCAGCCCCCCCGGTTAACGTTCCGGTTCCCCTGCCCTTGTCGGTTACCGTTACCGTTGCTGCTGCTGCCGCTGCTGCCGCTGCCGCCGCTGCCGCCGCCGTGGCCGCCGGATGGTGACCAGGACGACCATGAGAAGGCGGAGGAGGAGACAAAGGAGAGGGATCTCCTGATAACGTTCCACTTCCCGTTCCTGCCCCCTTTCCGGCCACATTCACCGTAGCCGCCGCCGCCGCCGCCGCAGTCGAACCAGGATGCGGGTGGTGGGGACGGGGGTGAGGAGGAGGGGGACGCTCTCCCGATAGAGTTCCCGTCCCTGTTCCTGCTCCCGCCGTCGCCGCCGCCGCCGCTGCCGCCCTCGCGGGGTCGTAACCCGCTCCTCCCGCCGAGGGATTGGCGGCCTCGCCCGGCGATGGCGACGGCGGTAGCGGCTGCGGAGCGGCGTTCTGGTGCTGGTGGGGGTAGGCCTGCGGGGGCCAGGGCTGCTGTTGCTGTTGTTGCCGCTGCTGCTGCTGCTGGTGCTGCCAAACGCGAGATAGGAGAGCGGTCGACGTGCGGACGGGCCCACCCGTAAACATCACCAAAACGACTTTTCTGAAGAAGTTTACGAATATTTCAAACAAGGAGTCTGCAGCATACGCATAATACGTCAAGTTCTAGGTATCACAGAAATAGTTCGTAGCGCCGCGTCTTCAAAAATACTCCGTGCCTACTGCAATTACTGCAGTACAATAGGATAGTATAAAACTTACGAACTATTGTAGCAAAATAGTATATTAATAGTAGTATAATTTACACTTCGGGGCGAGAGAAGGTGCTGCTGTGCTATCCATACCTCTATCTACCACGTGCTGACTAACGAACTGCTGTGGTCGCAGATGCCCTCGTGGTGTGAGGTCATGGAATCTCCCGCTCTATAGAGGTAGAAACACTAGTAGCTACGTCGAACCCGCAGCAGCAGCAGCAGCAGCAGCAGCAGCAGCAGCAGCAGATACTATTAATCGCAACGGCACAATAAAAAAAAAGGGGCTGACGAGGAGAGCACACCCGTAGTATCATAGTCGCGTCAGAAGCTGCAAGCGGCGGCGCGTGTATCAGGCGACGCAGCAGAGCAACACGCACAGCTCCGCCGTAAGCCGGACGGACGACGTTGGCCATATCGTGACTAACCGCTACTGCTCTATCAATAGATCTTCAGCTCACATTTTATTTGCCGAGACAAAAATGACCACACGGAAGTCATCCGTCTAAGCCGTAATGTGTATGGTATGTACCAGGTACGTACGTCCTACGAGTACTGGCTGCTTTAGGCCGGGTTTTCTATTGAGCGGGGGCGCTTGCGCCGCCGCTAGCCGATCACGAACATCATAGTAAAGCAGCACCCCCCGTCACCTGCTGCTGGGCAAGCCATTGCTGTTGTTGTTGTTGCGGTGGTTGTTGTCGGTGCTGCTGTTGACCACCACCTTGCTGCCCGCCGTTCCAACCCTTGACGTAAAAAAAAAGAAGTTATCACACGCAGCTTGCGAAGGTGAGTTTCGACGAAATCCTCAAATTTCAAAGAGCTCAGAGGCGTTTTTTTTTTTTTTTTTTTTTTTCCAAAAAAACGAAACACATCCGAAAACTACCGGCCAATCAAATCAAACAAAAGTTAACCAACGTTGCAGGAGAGGCAAGCAACCAATAGAGGGCACGCACGCAAGCAGACGGCTACACACCACCCTCCTTACAAACGTGTATGTTCCACATTTTTTTTCCAGAGATTATCTTTATAAAATTCGAAAACAACAGCTGCGAGGTCGAGGATTTCGTCGAAACTTATCTTTGCAACCTGAGTGTGATATACATGCGCTAAGGGCCCGTATTAACGAAGAAGAAAAAAAATTCAATTTGGAAAAAAAGAAAATCAAATCCACTTTTCATTGGTCAACACACGCACCAGCACCAAATATTAGGATCTTGGGGCACAATATTTGGTGCTGGTGCGTGTGTTGACCAATGAAAA
This sequence comes from Saccharina japonica, assembly GCA_008828725.1. Classification (NCBI taxonomy): domain Eukaryota; class Phaeophyceae; order Laminariales; family Laminariaceae; genus Saccharina; species Saccharina japonica. The sequence continues at coordinate 307,995 of MEHQ01002695.1, read as the reverse complement.
GTGAATTTGAATTTTATTTTTTCCAAATTGATTTTTTTTCTTCTTCGTTAATACGGGCCCTAACTATGTCAATAGTTTATTTGTTACAACAGGTTCATCATGCAGAATACACCCGGTATAAACTAACGTGGTGTTCCACGTTTGTATGCCGAATATCCCGACAACAGCAGTGATGATCGTAGTACACTATTAATACGAAGCATCGTACGAATGCCCTTGGATTCCAGCACAGCAAGCCACGACGAGAAAGGGGAGCAATGCTGACGGCCGAACAGATAGCTTCGTTCAAACACAAAAATAGTGCGAAAAAGCCTCCACAGCGACGAAACCCTCCTACGTACATATGCAAAATATGATACCTGGTACCTGGTACCTGGTATGATACAGCAGCTTAATTCAAAATATGATACCGGTGCATCCTGCGGACGCTAGCCCCCCTACGTCGTAGCTACGACCTATTTTGGTACCTGCTGCTGGCCGAATTGTAGTTGTTGTTGCTGTTGTTGTTGTTGCATGTTCCGAAGGTGCTGCTGCTGCTGCGGCGGCGGCGGCGGCGGCGGCCCCCCCGAGTTGTGAGGGCCATGCGGCGGCCCCGGGACCCCGTATCCTTGCCCCCACTGGTGATGTGGCACAGGCATCTGGAGGGCACCGCAGCACGGAAGGGCCAAAGGGGCCGTTAATTCGCGCAATTCCAAGTACACAGCCCATCCATGTGCCCAACGATACATACCCCCCCCCCCCCCATCAAATACCTGCAATCTACTATGTACTCCTAAGAGTACAAGATAGTAGTAGTAGTACCAGGTACTCGAGGGTTGTGCTGCACCGATGCATGTAAGTCGTTTGCAGAAGGCAGGACACACGTACTCGTCAGATATAACATACCCTTGGGGGTATTTCGAGTACATACTGTACATACTGTACATGCGTAGCGCAATTTTTCACATGAGAGCTTACGATCAAAGGCGAGCGATGTTGCACAATGAAATATATCGTCGTTGTTGTACAGAGCTAACTATACACTCGTTTGGGCTGGTCGGTGTTACTTACTTGGTGGCTACTTACGAGTAGAGCTGGTATGCTGGTAAGCATAGTAGTGAAGCCAAATCGCGTCACAAGACGCGCTTCCGGCAGGGCGCCACCTCCAGGGGGACCCTCCGGGGGGAGGCGCCTTCAACCGGTCTTTTAACCCACAAATCGTACCAGATAAAGTACCAAAAATATGATAATTTCTTGCCGGTTTACGCGTTTATGGAAGTTTTTTTTTTTTAAACAAAATCACGAGAAGGTGTAAACCCAACCCAACCCTGTAACCTGAACCCAATCCCCAACCCAATAGTCCAGACTAAAGTAAGGCTCGGCCCGGGAGTGGCTTCGCCGCGCGTTTTGGACAACCTAAAAAAAGAAGTGCGGCCGACCACAAAAACCGTAAATACGTTTTGGTATACTGCTGTGTCTGGAACCATTTGTGGGTCAAGAACACGGTAAAGGCTACTCCTATTCTTCGGGGGGAGAGGGGCGCGCGCTCCCGGTTGGGCCCCTTCACCAGCCGGGGGGGGGGGGCGATGGTCATGGCTTCGCCTCGACCAAATTCCTGGTCGGATCCACAGGTTCGCCAGGAATCCTTCTCCTGGCTATCATAGAGCTATTTATATTTATACTGCGTGTACAAACACTTGGGGCGCCTCTGATTGCAACACCATCTTGCAATTCAAATCGTGCCAATCCTTTTGGTCAATTTCTATTTCGCAACGTCGGCCAAGACTTGACCAGAACACAAGCCCAACCCTAACCCCAATTACTTGAGAGGCTCGAGGTCGGCAGGGGCGGTGGTCGCGCGTGTTTCGGTGGTGTTATTCCAAAAAAAAAACGGTCCGCCGAAAGGCCAGCCTCGACTTAACAGATAGTGGCATTACACAAGTTGTTTTGCAAGGGGGCGTTGCAATTAGGGCCTCTCCGAGGGCGCTCGTAGACTCGTCGTACAGGCGTATACGACGCACGTACAACAATGACACGACTCGTACGTAGAAAGAACGAGTAGAGAGTACGAGCGCCTCCGGAGAACTTGCACGTACCGTGCGAGTCTAACAAATCTGCACGTACATTCAATACGGTTATATGTACGCGTATAGCAGGAGTTGTTGTAGATATGTATGGCCTACATGGGTACCAAATGGGATCGAGGTGTCAGAGGTGGGCCTCCGGCGGCTCCTGCGGAGGGCTGATTATATTTCTGCACCTTGTGGGTGGGAGCAGGGTGCCAAATGGGATCAGATCCGGGTGGGATCAGATCCGGGTGGGAGCAAGGGTAGAGATGGTGCAAAAGTACGTGCAGTTCTAACAGCCCACAGCACGTACGTGCAATTATACATACGGCTGGTGGAGTACTGCCGTAAAGGCCCAAACACAACTTTTGCTGCTGGTACTGCTGCAGATCTCGGCAACATGATCTACCTGGTATATCATATGAGATGTACCAGGACAGCACGGCCAATAACACCGATGAATACGCTGGATTGAGCTCGGTCAAGGGCATGCAGGCAACCACAGCTTGACTCTCCCGAGGGTACGTTCTAGATACATGCTATGCGCGGCACTGCTGCTGTCGATCCTGCTGCCAGTGCGTGCTCGGGCTGTAACACCAGCAGAGAGAGAACAAAAGGCTTCGAAGCTTCGTCAACATTCGTTCAATTTGTTTGCCTTTTCGATATGAGACGCTACGATACGAGTACGACTTGGATATTGGGGCACCTACTCGTATCTCGTATACCTATGATACCAGCAGTACCTGTTGGTTTGATATGGCACCAGCACTTCCCTATACCCTCTCTCATCGGCTCGTCGGCTTGTTGCAAAACTTTCAAAACTGAAGGTTTCTGACAGCTTTCGAAACCACAACCAGCACATCAGACCAAACAACAAAGTACTGCAGGTAGTGGGTTAAACCTTGACCCCTTCGCCACGACGCAGCCATCGCACCACGGCCAGCAGCAGCACGTACACGTATGTACCCTCACCGAGCGTCACGACCGCCATGCTTCTGGCAATGCTGCTGTCCACAAGGTTCCCCCCCGTCTCTCACCTGACCACCTGGCGGATGGGGTGGCATCACCATGCCTCCCGGCTGAGAAATCTGCGGGCGTCCCAGCGGAATCGACGGCATTCCCGTGTCGGACATAGCGGAGCAGTCCAGCGTTGTTCGTTCAAAGGGGCCTCTCACAGTTCTGCCAAGTCCCCGGATCCCAGCCTTGATACGCCTCCACGTCTTATGAACTCCTTTCTATGTGCTAACTCGAAGAACGACACACAGCAACAACAGCGCAACAGCGTCGTAGACACTCTGTACTTCGCCCCGCAAAAACTGCGACTGGTGCACGCCCTGAAACCCCAGCGAAAAGTACCAGGTGAGTAGAATACTCGGTGGTGGTAGTTGCTGATTTGGCCTTCTTTGCTCTAGTGGGAGGGTTGTTTTTTGCCAGAGTTCATCCTTCTCTGCTACGTTTGCAGGGTATATCGTATGCTCCAACGCCTGCTGCTGCTGCTGTGGTCTGGTGTCGCTGTTGCAGGTTCAAAATCAACGCCCAAAGATGACACGTGGCTGGCGATACGCCGCCTGCGTGGTCATGCTGGTCCTCGCTACGGGCTCGGGAGGAGGGAGGGTGGAGGCTTCGGGGGGAAAGAGAGACGACGAACGGCGTGCCGAGTACGAGAGGTGAGGCCGGCTGATGTCTTGGACTTGATTTGAGTTGGCAGCGGTGATGTAATGCTAGCGGCAGCAGCAGTAGCAGCAGCAGCGAAACATTTGAAGACTACCGAGGAAAGAAGGCCAAGCAGACAGCACCCATACACCGAGATCACAAGTGGCGACAGCCTCTGGACGACCCCCGAAGTGCCGACTCGGGACCCGGATGTTTCCACGCAGTAAAAAATGTGATAGTACGTAGAGTACTGCTGTATCTCGTAGCTGACATACCTTTCGCAGTGTTGCAGTACGAGCGTACCCGAGGGTACGTATCATACGTAGTGCCCAGGCGGGAGGAGCTCGTAGTTCACACATGCTACGTGCAGAAAGTGAGCTTGCTGGATGCTGCCACATTCCGCGATACTATCGAGCCATCACGTCATCACCCTCATGTTTTTCGTCGGTTTGCCCTGATCTGCTTGCAGCTACGGCTGTATCGCGCTACGCTATACATACCAGTACATAACATACAGCGGTACGAGTACCCCTGGTGTGAGATGCGACAGCAGCAGCACGAAGAGTACTGGGCTTGGAAGTAACTAACCAGAGGCGGGGTGACATGTTCTGGATTGTCATGTAACGCACTTTGTACCGTACTGCTCGTATGATACTGCTTGTAGAACATGGGTAATATACCTGGTATGAAGTCATGTACTCGTACCGTTGCCTCGTACGTGGGAAACGGTAACTTTTGCAAGCAGCTGACACACACGTACGGTGATATATACATACAACAGCGCAGTTGTACGTCGTACACACAGCAGTAGCAGCACAGCCAGCGGCAGCAGCTGGAGAAGCGCGGTCTGGTCAAGCTTCTACTGCTGCTGTAGACGCAGACACAAACTTTCAAGAACGTATCGTATACCAGGCGACATTATGTGCCTTACAGCGTGTTGATTTCTACAAGTGGTCGGTGGGGGCGGGAGGGAGGGGTTCGAATTATTTACCTGGTATATACTTCAAAGTATACACCAAGCCAGTCCTCGCCGTTTTTTTTTGTTGTTGGTAATACTCTTTGGTGCACTGGTGCGTTTCAATCCCATGACTTGCAGTACTCTTCACGGGTCATGACCCGACCCGACCCGCGGATCGAGTCATGCACTTTTCGAATTCTGACGGATCGGGTCGGATCGGATGGGATCAGGAGGTTTTTAAACTCTCACGGATCGGGTCGGGTCATCCTTGCCCGACCCGACCCGACCCGACCCGACCTGACCCTCGAGGTTTGACCGGACTCGTGAACAGCCCTGATATTTTGCTACGAAACGCCCAGCGGGAAGCTCCTCGAACGACCCGACGAACCCAGAAAACAGGGGGGGGGGAGGGGGGAGAACAAGAAATGGACCTCCGGACGAGAACCCAGAGAACATGAATGAAAAATAAACTGGACATTCTAAAGGGGCAGCTGTAGGAAAGACCCCCACTTGCCCACTGCCGCCACCGCCTAACTGTATCTACCACCACTATAACCACCATATTACCACCACTTTGAGCATCTTCACGGCCTCCTACTCCTCCACCACCACCGCCGCCGCCGCCACCACCACCACCACCACCGCCACCACCACCCACAAAGAGGGCACGCCCTATTATCGTGCCCGAGGGCGCAGCATCAAAACGCCTCGGTAATAATAACACTCCAGTTCTTTGTCACACGACTTACTGCACGTACCACAAGCAGTAGTCATACCCCGTATCCAGATTATAGTGCACCAGGAATATACCCTCTGTAAGCTCTTGCGCTCGGTTTCTATTATATACAGAGCAGTAGATATCTGCGGGTCGTCCAAGAAAAGCAAACGAGATGACGGAACGGCGAGTGAATCGAAACATGCGAGCATGCCGCCACACACAGGAGGAGGGGGAGGAGGCACCTACCTTCGATCGAACCGAACGCCTCCCGACAGCCGATAAAAACTACAGACAGTATTCGTAGTGCAAACAAAACATAGCCGGACAATACATGACTTCCTGCTACTACAGTCAGCACGTATTATAGCACTATTGTCCGGAAATATAAGGAGTGTTTGGTATTCATACCCCATACAAACAGTAACCAAGCGGTCCTTACATCTTCGGACAGAGTGAGTGATACTTTTAATAAACACCGTATTATATAGTACTTATACTTGTATACGCGTATATACAACACGCAAGATAACGCACCCCCCGCGAACGATTTCAAAATATATGTATACCACTCTCTTGTCCCGAAATACTAGTAATTGGTGGTAATGAGCCGCGACCTCAAATACCTGCAGCAGTCATATCTGCGATGCATCACGCTGGAAAAATACTTGTGTGCTGAACCAACACGAACGAACATTTACGTATACGTGCTTTGGTTCGTTCTTTTTGGCCCTTTTTGGAGAGAAAAAAACGTCAGCATACAGCAGCAGCAGCAGCACCTGTGCTGGCCGAAGCAACAACAGCAGCGAAACAGCACAGCAGTAGTAGGACACACGAGGCCAGGCTCAGCGTCGCTGTAATACGCTCGGCTTGTCGGTCTAACACTTGAACCCGCTGCACTCGTACTCAATTTTTCGTGTGTCCCCTGCTTCCTCAACGCGACACGTACCTCGTTCGTATTGTTATTCGGCATATTATGAAAAAATCTAAACCTGATCCAAAAACCGATATTTTCCTAGCACAGGTGCCACCACTACTACTGCTGTACGGCATCTACAGCAGAGCTTACCCGCCCCCTCATCAGTGGGAGGGTAGGCCTTACAACGCCACCTTCGTCGTGTCGTAGGGACACGGCCCACACGTTGCTTTGGTCGGATATATATCGCCTACAGGTAGAGTCGGGTTTCGTTCGGTAGAACTACTGTACGTAAAAAACACAAAACAGCAGTTACGATATTTTACGTTCCGAAATAAAAAAACATTATTCAGCCATGTGCATGGCCAGGCGGCCACAGCAACAACAACAACAACGGAACAGCAGTAAACAGCAGCAGGAGCACGACACACGAGGCCAGAGCCAACGTCACTGTACGCTCGGCTTGACGGTCTAGCACTTGAATCCGATGCTACCACGCTTGGGTCTGTCGTATTGTTCGGCATAATTGAGTTCTTCTGTATTTCAAAAAAGAAAAACCGTTGTGAAATAAAAAATATTGAAAAAAACGCCTCCGGTCATGTGCCTCTAAAAGCACACGCTGCCGCTCCTAGCTCGACCAACTCGGGACGAGTTAGAGCGAAACCAGCACGAGAAGACTTCGTTAAATTTTGTGCGTGCACAGAGCCCGACGGGACTGGCGTTGGTGCCGTGTACTATGAGAGCGAAGTACGAACGTGGATGTTGACTGTCTCACAGCTACAGAGAAAACATTGTTTTGTCCACCCTACCAGCCCTCATGCGACCCGATAGGAAGAGCCTTTTTTTTCATTTGAAAAATCAATGAAAAAAAGGCTCGCGCTTCGCGCTCGCGCGGCTCATTATAAAAAAACTTTCATTCATTAATATTGAATAAAAATGGCGCCTACATTTCGGGACAAGGTGGTAAGTATTACTTGTAGTATTTTTCTCTCGGCGACGGGGTGTTTGAGAGTGCAAAAACAAGCGCCGAGCGATGATTTTGATGCTACTACTATGTATGGAACTATCTGGTCGAGTTTTTTTTTGCAACGAAGCCCCCCTCTTTCGTTTTGTGTGTGCCCCCCTCGCGCTCGCGTTGGGGGAACTCGGCTATTACTAGGAAGTTCGTGCCCAGGAGGGGGGTGTGATGTCTTGTGCTGTACCTGGTACCAGGTGTCTCTGTCGCAGCTACTGCTGTAGACCCGTCCTACCAAAAGGGTTACTTTCTGTAGCATTTGTTTTTGGCTAAAAGTACTTTCTGTAGCATTTATTTTTCGCTCCTTAACCCAAGATCGTCCGAATGCCCATCCCTTTTTTTTTTTTTGCAATATGATACCATTTTTTGCGTATGCCTACGTACGTGGAGGGCCATTATGGGATTGTTAATCGGATCACGTTTTTTTTTTTTTTTTTTTTCGAAATCAGTTTTTGGGTGAGGTTATAATCACATATCCTATACTGTAGTCAAGTGAAAGACACAACCTCAGAGGGGGAAAAAAGGGAGCACCTCTATCTTACGGGCGTATTGTATCTATAGCATGTGTCTCTACTGCTATATACAGTAGTACTAACTTTGTACTGGTACAGGTTTCGTCGCCGGAAATTCGAAGCATGGCATATACGCGTCGTGCCTAGAAGGGGGGGGGGGGGGGGGGGGTGGGGGGGTGTATCATGTTGTCGGCACGGCCGTAGTCTATGACCATAGACCTCGCATCCCTACAATGCCGGGACGGAGCGCGTTGGGTTTTCACCAACCAGGCAGACATTGCTTGCACCAAGCGCGAAACGCCATGAGGTATTGGGCGAGTCGCATGGAGGTGAGCTGCTCCTGCTAAGAACGCCTCTGAGGCGGACTTGCATATGGACGACAGCTTCAATGAGTTAATTTAATTTCTGGGTGGCCACTTCCGGAGACAGCAATGGGTTTTACTATGTAACTGCCTCGCGGATACGCCTTACATATTAACACACGTGATACGACCATTCCCTTGTGCGGAACAAAGGTTCTCCACCCCGCAAAATGATCTACTCGACCGCCAGCTTTGGTGACCGCAAAAAAAAAATACAAAAAAACCGGACCCTGCGTTGTCTAGCTCACGGCAGCGAGTGGCGTGTTTTTACAGCGTCGTTGCAACCGACGCCAACCCAACCTATAAATATATCATATATTATATAGGGGGGGGGCGTACTCATTTGTTGCTTGCCTTAGTCATTTGACCATTGACCACGCATCCCTTTCGAGACGGAGCACCGATAAACAAATATATTAAATAACGACACGATTTCGTGTGTTCGATACATCGACGCTTCCGTTCAGTGTCAGCATAAACATATTTGGGAGAAAAAAAACACCGGGAGGCCAGGGAATGGCGCGGGGCAAAACACGTTCGATACCATAATATCGAAAGTTCACCATTTCGATAACATCGAATTTTTGCGATATTATATATTTTGCGATATGATATCCATCACTAAGTGCCGCTGATCCGGCTGCTCGGCTCCGTCTCCGGCCCGTTTTCGTGAAACTACGTATAATATATGTATGGACAGGTTCGTGGAAAAGATGATGGACTCCATGCCTGCCGACGAGCTGGCGGAGGAGCTGTTCGGGGTGATTCACCGCACCATGGACTCGGAAAGGCGGGAGCGCCGGAAAAAAGAGCTGCAGAGGGATTTCGACGCGGACGATGAGGCGTTGCTCGAAAGGTGGGGCTTGACTTGTCCCCTTGCTTTGCCACAACTCCTTTTTTGGTTTCGTGCATACATACGTACATAATATGCGTACGTATATACGTACTGCATTACACTGGTATTAGTGTCTCTGTGTCGTGGTTTTGTGACCGCAGAGCTTGTGTCTCTCTAGGGTAGTCGGCACGGACACTGACTGGGTGTGCTGGATGTCGACGGGTAGAGATAACGGTTTAATGCGAAGAACACACACGTATCGTATTTTATACATGGCATTATATACTGCTGTTGTTGTGTGTACGAGGTGTTCGAGATGGTTATCGTGTCTACCCGATGGTATGTATGTATGTGCAACGGCCAGGGATATTCATATCAATATACGTAAAATTGTTAGGCACCTCCCGGCGTATGATTACAGTATTACGTCTGTTAATCCCCTTCACGTAGAGCTGCGCCCCCGATCTGGGCACACCTATTATACGATACTTGAAAATAGAGCGGGGATTGTATCGCGCACCAGGATGTTTGTATCTGTCGTCAACTTATGTGCGTCGGTGGAAGGTGCACACCAACCCAACCCAACGCAACCCAATCAAACGATAGAGGTATATATATACCGTGTTTACCGCTCTTGTTTTTCTTTTCTGGATGGGTGTACGATTTTCTTCCGTTATGTGTGTAGTCTATTTATATTACTGCTGTGGCTTTAAGTTATTTTTCCGGTGGTAATCTTCCGCTCCAGAGTTGTTTTTGATTTCCGTCTCGTACTACCAGGCTAGATTTTGCGGCGATTAGTTAGCGTGAGATCGTCTACAGCATGAATCAACAACAGCAGCGACAGCAATCTGCCCTTACCTGCCCTTACCTCCCCTGACCTTGCTTGGCTTGGCTTGGCTTGGCTTGGCTCTAGCTGGTCTTCGCTAACATGGCGGCTGCTTTGCGTTGCTGCGCGCAACCCCACCTGTCTCTTTTGGCCTGCAGGATCGGTCGCTTGGTGGTGCAGTGGGTGAACACACGGCTTACTCCACGCACGGACGACGAGTGCGAGTGGAATTGGTGAGGGGTTTTGTAATGTGGATCGAAGGAAGCGTGTCGTCGCGTTTTTGTTTTTTATGGCATACCTGGTATATATGTAGTTTTATATATATAGCCAGCAACAAGATCGTAGCCGTGCTTGTGTGCACGTATGGCATGATACCTGGTATATGCGGTATATGGGTGCGTTTGTTGTCGCATGAGTGTGATTCTGCTGTGTGACAGACGTGGCCGTGGCCGTGTTACCGAACCCGATTGTTATGGCCATACTCGGGTACCAAACCTGGTTGTGAGAGTTTTACGTACTCGGGGTTAGACACACCGGGGTACCCTGAGCAAATATTCTCTACGAAACACACCCTTGATTTGTTTGTCTAACGGAGAGGGCGGTCGCCGTCCCCCTTGTCAAAACTTGAGCTGCTGTAGTTTGGCCGGACCATTCGTCCTCAGTACCTTCGTAGCAGTACGGTTCGTGCTCGCTCAGCCTGGAACAAAAAGTCGCTTCCCGGCCCACCCATACTCCCCGCTCTGCCGCGCTCAGTACCTAGCGCAGCGGCCGCCTCATGTTGTATCGTACCAGGTATTTGTTTTAGCCGCCAACGAGTACCGATTGCCTCAGCTGTCACCGGCGTTCGCTGCCGCTTATTCGTTCGTTCGTTGGTTCGTTTGTTTGTTTGGTCTGTTGTTCATGTGTTTGTTCGTGTTTTGTCGTTTTCCCCCACATTTTTTTTTTCTTTCGTTTTTTTGCATTTTTGTTTTCCATTTTTCCTCGCTGACATTTTGTTTTTTACATCTTTCCCTCCGACAACTGTTTTTTTTTCCTGTGGGCGGTGCGGTTCCTCTTTCCCTTTTTTTTTTTTTTTTTTTTCCAATTCAGGGGTCGTTGGCGGTGCGATCCCCAGTGTTCGTGCGTGTACAAGTACCGGTTCGGAGACTACGCGCCCGGAAGATCGTGCCGCCTCAGGCCTCCTAGCGAACGCGGACTGGAGACGTGTGATCCAGAGGCGGGAAATGAGGTGTCGCTACTTGAGAAGTGAGGATTCTGGGAGGGAAGATGGGGAGGGGGTAGGACCAAGGGGGGGAGGGGGACCCGCAGATAATTCCCCCCATATTTTTGTTTTTGACCCCATGGCCCCCTATTGAAAGATGGCCGAATTGTTTTATTGGGGGGTAAAAGGTCGGTTTTTGAGAGTGGGCGTTTTTTTTTTTTTTTTTTTCCTTCGGTTTTATTCTCCCTGCTGGAGGCTGCACGAGCCGGCCTCTCATACTCGCGTGCTTGGTGATGGTCATTTGATGTCTCTGTGTATGTGCTGATGGGTTTTGTATACAGGAGTGCTTGCTTTCGTGCTCTGTGTGCGTGCGTGCGAGCATGTCAGTGTGGTTATCCATGTTGGTGTGGTCATCCACGTTGTTGTGGCCATGTTGGTGTTGACGTACCTGGTATGACTTTTGATATTTTTCGCGTTATCATACGTAGTACAGCGCCCGAATTGACAGACGGCATAGTTGGAGTGTGGCGAGCACTTCATCGTTGCCGGTTCCACGAACACGCGTTGGTTCGAAGTTGACTGACCATCGCCGCTGCTTGCTGCTACGTGCGTTTTTCGTACCGGAGCAAGGAAGCGCTTTTCCGTGCGGCATGTTTCGGGCGCGTACCCTGCGGTAGCGCTGCAGTTTTTGACGATGTCCGTGCCGCGCCCTGGTGTAGCTAGCTGGCAACGAATGCGCTTGTTTTCGCCCCCCCCCCCCCCCCCCCC
>MEHQ01002695.1:284526-295999 GCA_008828725.1 Saccharina japonica | reverse complement strand
CCCCCCCCCCCCCTCTCTCGCTCATACACTCATGTACGTGTAAACGTACACTTCCACGCACACTTCCACGTTCACTCCCACTTCCACGCACACTTACAGTTAGACATATGTCGCTTACTTACAACTTGCACTCAAACTCACACTTTCACTTACACTCACACTTGGATTTACTCTCACACTTATACTTGCATTTACACTCACACTTACATTTAGAATTTCACTCACACTTACACTTTCACTTACACTTACACTTTGCACCTACACTTGCACTCACACTTACACTACACTTACACGTACACTTTCACTTACACGTACACCTTTACTTACTTTAAACTCGCACTCTTGCGGTCACATTTTCACTACAGCTACAGTTACACTCCCACTTACACACAATGTACACACACTTGCAGTTACACTTGCACTCACAGTTACACTTGCGCTCATATCTTCACTCGCACTTACACCTACACCTACACTTACAGTTACAGTTACACTTACACTTACACTCGCGCGTCTTCTTTTATCGCAATTTTTCCTCAGACTGGCGTCGTTCGTAGGCAAGTCGGCCAAACGCACCTGGCGCTTCACGGCAGAGAACGTGATCCCTCAGACCGACAAGGACTGCCGCTTCTCCCTCGCGCACAGCCTAGAGGAGAAGCGCTTGGTCTGCTCGCCGAGGAGATCGTGCGTCTTCCACTACAAGGTGATGGTTCACACTACCACCACAGCAGTAGTTCACTACTATCACACGGGGTGATGAGATTAACACCCCCCCCTCCCTCGGATGCTTTTTTGACGTGTTTTTTCGATAACAGGGAAAATGACGGAACGCCTAACGATGCACCTGTTGTTTGTTGTGGAAGCCACGTGTGGTGGGCTTAAGCTTTACCTTGTAGTCTACCCCCCCCCCCGTCTATGGTCATACGACTACGGCCGTGCACGACATGAGTATACCCCCCCCCCCCTGTCATACAATATATGATATTATTTTATAGGTTTGCGGCTGGTTGTTTGGCGTGGCGTTCTCGCGCGGTTGCACGTTACGCTGTTAAAACACGGCACTCGCTGTCCGTGAGTAGACAACCAGGGTGCCGTTTTTTTTTTATTTTTTTTTGGCGGTGCACCAAAGCTAGCGTGGTGAGTAGAATCATTTGTGCGGGGGTGGCAGCAACCTTTGTCCGCACAAGGGGCAATGGTCGCTATACGTGAGTGGTTACATATGGTAGAAGGGCGTCGACGACACGGCGTTACATAGTAAAACCATTGCTGCTTACTCCGGAAGTGGCCACACCAGAAATGAAATTAACTCATTGAGCTGTCGTCCATATGCAAGTCCGCCTCAGAGGCGGTTCTTAGCAGGATGCAGCTTCACCCTCATGCGACTCGCCCATACTCACGGCGTTTTCGGCGCTTTGGTGCAAGCAATGTCTGCCTGGTTGGTGAAAACCAACGCGCTGCGTCCTGGCATCTGTAGCGGTATTGCGGGGTCTATGTCATTATGACTACGGCCAGTGCACAACATGAGTACCACCCCCCCCCCCCCCCGCGTCCGTCTCGAAAGGGATGCGTGGTCAATGGTCATATGACTAAGGCAAGCAACAAATGAGTACGCCCCCCCCCCTCCCGCGTCCGAGGAAAGGGTTCAAGACCAACAGAGTACCAGGTACAGGGGTATCCTCGCAAGCTGTGGAATGGAGCGAAAGGCTATGTACCTTTGCAAGGCCAGGCCTCTCCAGGGGGTCGTGTCCCGTTCCGCGTCTGTCGAACCGAAAAAAAAAAAACCGAAAACAAATCCTCCCGCTTGTGTGTGTGTCTGTGTGCTTTTTTTTTGTCCCCCCCCCCCGTGCCGCCTGCCGCACCTCGTTCGAGATTCTCACGTATGTAGACGCATGCACGTACGGTGAGGAAGGATGCAAACTATATACATATATATGTATATATACATTATTCCAGGCTCCTTCCTCCCTTAAATGAGCTCTATACAAAACCCCACCCAAGCAAGCGGATGTGGATGAAACGTTGCAAACCCGACAAGCGAGAAATTCCCCGGCCTTTCTAAGTTTGTACCTATATACAGTTAGTACGCGACATGTGTTTTATGAATCTGATGAGCATTTGAGAATTTGAGACTGAGATTTTTGGGGGGAGAAGGAAATAGAACTGCAACCTCTTTGTTGCACTGAAAATAGTGTGGAACACACCTAGTCTTAACGTAAGAATTCCAGCCTGGCCGAAAAAAAAGAGAAGATCCTTAACATCTGTCGCGTACTGTACCATTCTGTCCCAAAATTGAAGGACCGTTTGGACTGCTGTATATGTTAATGTACAAAGCGGTCCTTTCATTATTTTCGGGTTCATTTTATGAGTGGTAACAGAACAGCGTTTTGTGAAACACACAAAATCGTGTACTGCTGTACCAAAGGTACTGTACGTGATTCCAACCATGGTTTTTGGGGTAACTGCTTCTCAGCTTTTTGAGGAACCTCCCGTCACTCGGATGAAGCCTCGGGGACGAAGAGTGCTCTGTACGAAGTATGATAATAGTAGTAGTACCCCCTGACCCCCTGACACACATATATATATATATATAGCACGCACCCCCCCTGTACAGTACAGGACACCTAATAAGAAACAGGAAATATGGTCCAGGCTGGATTTCTTATTTTAGAGGGTTCTTTCTACACTAATTTCAAGATAACGACTCCGTAATTTATTATTTTCTTCTTGAATATCAGCCTGGCTTTCTTGTTAGCCTGTTTCTCATTAGTTGTCCGGTGCGGTACGGTACGGTAGCGTGCACTGACAATCTATCGTAACCTTGCGCTTGCTTGCTTGCTTGCTTGCTTTTGCCTCTTTTGCGGTCTCGCACTCTAACAAACGCTTCTTTTTTTTTTCTTCCCCGCCGCTTGTGTGTGTCTGCGTCTTGCGTCCTGGTGTTTTGTGTCTTGTGTCTCGTGTCTTGTGTCTTGTGTCTTGTGTCTTTTGTCTTGTGTCTTGTGTCTTGTCTTGTGTCTGTCTTCTTGTGCCCTCGGGATCGACGCTACAAGTTCGGAGATGTACACCCGGGTCGATCTTGCCGGCGAAGGCACACAGGCGTCGTCAAGGCAGGCAAGGGAGGCACCAGCACCACCAGCAGCAGCAGCAGCGGTGGCGGTGGTGACGGCGGCGGCGGCGGCAGCGATCGCGGAGGGCGCTGGTCGATGTTCGACGGAGGGGACAAGAGCGGTCGCGGCGGAGATGACGAAGACGACGACGACTACGACGAGGACGATCGAGGAGGAGGGTTCTTCCAGTACGAGGATGACGATTACCGTTTGTAGACCCTCCAGCACTACAGCAGCATATACTTCGAAGTATACATATATATATATTCCCCGATGCTTTTCTTCAGTCCCCTGGTCTCTCCCCACCCCCCCCCATGCGAGGGTCTATGGTCATACGACCACGGCCATACATTAATTTCGAGTACCCCCCCCCCCTGCACGGGCGGGGTGTCGGTGCCTTCGTCCATAGTTGAGGTTGGTTCCTGGGTCGAGCAGAGAATTGGGGATACTTTTTGGTTGTTATGCGATATGTGGAGGCGACTTGAAGGAGAGAGGTGGGGGTGGGAGTTATTCTATATGTGGTGTTATGGTGGCTTGCATGAAAAGAGGTGGGAAATAGGAGTTTTGCTATTATGTGGTAGTGGCTTGTTTCGTCATGATGGTAGGGGGCGTTGGGGGGTGAGGGGTGCGGGGGGCGTGGTTTGGTGTGGTGGTCGCTCATTACAAATGTCTGATATATCGATAGCCGGTAGAGCATTAACTCTAAACCAGTTGTGGAAGTAGTGACTCATTAAATCAGGTGCACGCTTGGGGTGCTTGGAGGACCGGAGATTGCCGAACGGGGTGGTGGTGGTGGTGGCGGTATAGCGGTGGCGGTGGTGGGGTGGTGGCGGCGGTGGTGGTGGTTGGGTGGGTGGTGATGGAGTTTGTTGGTGGGGGTTGGGGTGTGGGGGTAGAATGCTGTTGGTCGCCCATGTAAAGGTTGATCCGGAGTACATCGTTACCGGAGCAAATCAGCAAGTACGAGTGGGGTGCACAAGCCTGAGGTGTTGGACGCGCGCGGCAGTTGCCGACCCAGTAAAAAGGGCAAGCCAAAAAACATTTCGTCTCGGAACAGCGCGGAAAACAACGAGTCAAGCACCCGGGGGGGCGGGACCTCTGTGGAGTTGTCTTGGGGGAGTTGCGCGCGCGAGTAACCCCACACAGCGGCGGCACTTGGTAAAAAAGCTGCGAGAGCTCCTCCTGGTACCAGATTTTTGTCCTCTGCCGGAACGGTGCTTGTTTCTTTTTTTTTTCCTCCTCCCCCTTTTTGTATATACTTGTACTCCTGCACAAGCTAAGGCAGACTATGAAAAAACAACCCCCCCCCCCCCTCAGCGAGGGGCGGAGGACGGGGAGCGGGGAGTGGGGGAATGGGGCGTGGTGTGGTGCTTTACGTGACAATCGGCGGGAACTAATGGGGTGGAGCGGGGTGGGGCGGGGCTGGGGGTCGCCATTTTTGAACTCGACGATGACCGCGACGCACTGCACAGGGATATAGGATGGCCTTGGCCCACGGGGAAGCGGTGGCCCACGGGGAAGCGGACGTTTCGTGCTGTGTCTAATAGCGTACTGAAGAAGCGACGGCATTCATTGTCGGGTGCGACAAGCACCCCGGTAGCATGCCACCATGCGCGTAAATCCTCTCGGATCTGCGGTAGCTTGTCCCACCCCCCCCCCCCATCCCAGGGATGCTTAGCAGGATGCAGGTCACCCTCCATGCGACTCGCCCAGTTCCTCACGGCGCTTCGCAAAGCTTGGTGCAAGCAATGTCTGCCTGGTTGGTGAAACCCCAACATGTTCCGTCCCGGAATTGTAGGGATGCGAGGGTCTATGGTCATACGACTACGGCCGTGCACGACATGAGTACACCGGATGCGAGGTTCCACGACATGAGTACCCCCCCCCCCCCCCCCCCCCATGTAGTGGGCGCTGACGACGCGGAGGTGATCAACCGGGGGTGATTTAACCGACCATGTGCGAGGATACCTTTTGCTTATTTCAGAAAGGCTGCGTGATGCTATATCTCGTGAACGCCCTCGGGTGAACGGGAACTGATAAACTAATAAACTATCGTAGCAATTGCGAGTCGTGCAAGGGTTTTGTGGTGTCTTTATAAGTCTTGTTTTGTTTTCCTTAAAACTCTTCATGATGACCCACCCCCCCCCCCCTCTTGTTGGCAAACATACTATTCGTATTTGTGCTCTCTGCCTGCCTTTGGGAGAGGGTTTTAGTGTTATATAGACGCACTACGAGAATACGTATCATACTTGTATACCTATATGAGACGACGAGATGGATAGGCCTATGGAACCATGACCCAAATACCAGGGGAGAGATAGAAGCATATACACATGGTGCCACCCTCCGTCATGCATCGCCCAAGCCAAGGCTAACTCGACATGCTCTTTGCTTCGATTGCCCCCCCCCCATGCGACTCGCCCAACACCTTACGGCGCTTCCCGCTCGGTGCTAGCAATGTCTGCCTGGTCGGTGAAAACCCGACATGCTCCGTCCCGGCATTGTAGGGGTGCGAGGGTCTATGGTCATACGACTACGGCCATGCATGAAAATTAAGTACCCCCCCATCTACCGGTAGTACTCGTACAGTATACGTATTTATCGGCCAGGTGCCAGTTGTGCACAGGGGGGGGGGGCGGGGGGCGGGCTAGGACAGATAGCAGTTGCGTTTGCTTTTTCTTTCTGACTGACGAAGGTGTGACGGTGCGATGGGCTGCGCCGGGATGGGTTCACGGGTGGGCTTTCATGGCATATCATAGCAGGACGCACCGGGGTGGTACACGAAGGAGACATGGGAGTAGAAATATAGAAAGATCGAGCATAAATGAGCGTCATTTTTGGGGGCACCTCCCTGGTTCCATATGAAATGTACCGGGAAAAACATGCCGCTTATATCTACGTATCCCCGACTATTACGTATACGGAGGGGTGGACACACCTTAATAGTGAATATTTACGGAGTTTTTGTGCTTGGCGCTCCGACCCAAGCCCTAACCCTAACCCTATGCCAATGGCCAGTCGGTGCTTGGGTCCTGTGCTCGGTAAGGACTGTAGGTTGACTCGGTCGGCTTGGATGTCGTGCTTGCAAAGACTCTAGGTTGACTCGGGACGCTGTGGCTGGGAAATACTCCAAGTTTATTGAGCCTTGTAGAACACACCCTTAGCCAACCAGAGCACCTAACTAGCTACCTTAGGAATATTCACTATCAAGGTTCGTCCGCTACTGCGGATGACTATCGCGTACATCTCGTCGTACTCTCGACAAACGGGGCTCCGCAAGTGAAGGAACTACCCAATAAGGCGTATGCCTTTAAAGGCATGCCTTGCCTTCTACCCAATAAGGCATAGGCCTTATACGAGTAGGCATACCTTATCGTTGGAACCCCATTATTTGTTTGTGTTTTGTACTATTCTCTACAGTAGATTTACTATATTGCCTCATCCCACCGTACGTAGGAGTGACACGTTTTAGCTCAGCATTTTTGTGACCGGTTGGGCTCCTCAAGCGAGCAACTAACTACCGTACCGGCTATACGTACGTAGCACGATATGTTTACTATGAGTTGTGTTGTTTAGGACTACTAACTGTACGCGTAGCGCATACCATCGATAGGAGTGCTGGCCGGTTGCAGGAACATAACTTCTTCGACGAAGTCAGTCATGTTTCGGGCGAGATATTGAACTCCTACGACCTCATGTGAGAGGAGGAGCTTAGACAATAAACAGCCACCACCCCTATAAGGTGGCATATTGCTTATTGCTCTCTATACATTGGTAACTATTTCGGGGGGAAACACAGTATTGCGGGGGAACCATAGTAAATAGGACCACATAGTGTCATTTTACGGCGGAGCATAGTAAATAGGACCTGCGTTACAGACAAAGACCTATATGTTTACCTATTTTTACTAACAATATTTGGTCCTATTTAATATGGTCCCCCGTAATATTTACTATGGTCAATATATACTTTTTTGTGAGTACCATAGGTCCTATTCACTATGGTCCCCCGTGATACTACTGTAGTAAAAACACTGCAATATATACCGTACCAGGTAGGTTTTAGTGTATATGAGAGTCATCCCACGGTAGGGGCCCAGCAGAATTTTCTGAGCTCTCCTCACATGAGGAGCTCAATATTCCCACCCGAAACATGACTTCGGAAACATTCGCTCGAGCAGCCCGACCCGAACCTTCCAATGCGGTAGTCCAAAAACAAATATACCAGTACGAGGTAACATAATAATAATAGTATCCGGTGGTTACTCTACTCACGTGAGGAGCACAGCCGGTCAGAAAATATTGAGCCTAAAAGTGGTACCCCTAACGTGGGATTGCTCATGAGGGGGTTTTGAATACTATGGTCCCGCTCTACAAACGCAAACTCCGAACGTTGTCCGTCCCCTCCGCAATAATACTTCGCGAAAAAAACAAAAACAAAAAGCGCTTGGAGTACGTACCGAGTTTTGCGCGAACCTGCTGAGTGAGAGGCGAACACGAACATCGTACTATACATGACGAGTAGTAGTGGGAGACACAGAAGGTCGAAACCTATCCTAACAGCCGAGAGCAGAGGGGCCTGGCGAGGCGGAGACCACGAATACATGTAAGTGTTGTACCGATATACTGGTCATCAGAGTAACGGTTACTCTTATGGTCGTGCGTCTTCTTAGTGGAGCTCCTGGCCAGCAGAGCGACGCAGCATGACGTCAGACCATCGTGCGCCGCGCCGTTGGAATGGTCGTCTTGCGCAAGTGGAAACTATCGAGCGCTCGGCAAGCAATGTGGAAATGTTCATCCGGAAATATTGAGGCGCCTGCGGCCGAAATGTATGTGCACGAAGGGGTGAAAAGCCACAGGGCGTGGAGGTACGAACATACATACTTACTCGCAGATCGGACTACAGTAGACACAACTGGAAGATAATATCGCAGCATGAATCGCAGCACGTAAGTTACTGGGACGCTTTAAAAATAGAGCGCAGGGGGGAGGCGGTCAAAAGTTAAAGTCCTAAAAACGGGCGACGGTCGATTCGCTTCATGGCCCGGCTCCCCCCCACCCCCCCCCGTCCAACTCTCGTCGCTCCGTCACCCTGAAATATTCCGAATGCGCGCCAGGGAAAATGTGTGGCTTCCGTTCATCTTGTGGAGCTCCACCCTCAACATGATTTTGTGCGTATGGGCCCATTCGGTCGGGTGCACATCATCCAAGAACAAGCTCGGCCCCTCGAGGGAACGTGCAAACCACGCTCGAGGAAAACAATAAGGGGGGGGGGAAGGGCGCATCTGACCCGAAATTATAGGGATGGACAAACAAAATCACAACGGCACGAGAGGACTATATACATACGTGGATCCTCCGACACGGACGCATGCTTACGGGAGAGGTGCACCATATGTTTTCTGTTTGTCCTGCCTTGGGGCGCTCTATACACTAATACTACAGGTAAAAAACTGATTTTGGAGGAAAGTTAAAAGGCTATGTACCCGATAAACAATACGATGGCCTAAGGGCCCGTTTTAACGAAGAAGAAAAAAATTCAATTTTGATTTTTTTTAAATTCAAATCCGCTTTTCATTGGTCAACACACGCACCAGCACCAAAGATTAGGATCTTGGGGCATAAAAATTGGTGCTGGTGCGTGTGTTGACCAATGAAAAGCGAATTTTTATTTTTGTTTTTCCAAATTGAATTTATTTTATACGCGTTAGGGCCCGTATTAACGAAGACAGCAAAAATTCAATTTGGAAAAAATAAAATTCAAATTCGCTTTTCATTGGTCAACACACGCACCAGCACCAATTTTTATGCCCCAAGATCCTAATCTTTGGTGCTGGTGCGTGTGTTGACCAATGAAAAGCGTATTTGAATTTTATTTTTTCCAAATTGAATTTTTGCTGTCTTCGTTAATACGGGCCCTAACGCGTATAAAATAAATTCAATTTGGAAAAACAAAAATAAAAATTCGCTTTTCATTGGGCAACACACGCACCAGCACCAATTTTTATGCCCCAAGATCCTAATCTTTGGTGCTGGTGCGTGTGTTGACCAATGAAAAGCGTATTTGAATTTTATTTTTTCCAAATTGAATTTTTGCTGTCTTCGTTAATACGGGCCCTAACGCGTATAAAATAAATTCAATTTGGAAAAACAAAAATAAAAATTCGCTTTTCATTGGGCAACACACGCACCAGCACCAATTTTTATGCCCCAAGATCCTAATCTTTGGTGCTGGTGCGTGTGTTGACCAATGAAAAGCGTATTTGAATTTTATTTTTTCCAAATTGAATTTTTGCTGTCTTCGTTAATACGGGCCCTTAGTACGGGCCCTAACTACAGTAATTTTAAAATGACCAATATTTGTACAGAAGAGTGAAAGTCCGACGAGTTTGGACCAAGGAGCCTTAGAAGATCATCCAGGAACCATTGCAGCCGAAAATTGCTACCTCCATCGTGTATCGTAGCATGCGTCGAAAGGTCAGCAGGGGGGGGAGCGGAAGCCACGAGATAATTGTGGTGGAATTCGTTCTACTACCGCTTCGGGACAAGACATATAAAGCTATAACGGGGGTTGTGGGTATGCTTCGTACATCTCGTGGGGAACGAGATAGGCTGTAGCGGGGTCATGGATTTATACATACGTACGGGCGTCCGCTATAGACTGAAGTGCCGGACGGCAAACATGTGTGACTACAAAACTGTGGGTCGAGCTGCCTTTCCCACTCGGGTATGTCTAGACCATCACCCCGCTCAAAGTCGTCGCCAGTGTTAACGAGGTCCAGCAGACCAAACCAACGGTACGAAGGATCATACGTCATCGTCAATGCACGCCACCGTCGCCCCCAATGGTGTCTCTCTGCGCCGCCTGCGGTCACTGACGCCATCGCCACCAGCGTCGCCACCACCAGGACCATCACACTATACCCCCCCCCCCGTGGCGAGGACTTCTCAGCGCAAGCCTGGGGGACGAGCAGGGAAACACCGGTCGGAGGGAACGATGGAACAGCAATGCACTGGAGGCACGCCCCGGTTAGAGGAGCACGATATCTATTTTGGGCTCCAACACATGGCAGACACTTTTTACGTGGGGTACTGTAGATATACTTACATTATCACGTTTTCTTATCAGTACCTTACTGTAGGACGGTCTTAGGGGGAGGGGGGTCTCGAGGGTGTGCCTATCCGGCGGGCCTTCGTGTCGGGTGGGGGAGGGGGGGGGGGGGTACTGAAGCACGCGTGCAGAACTTGCGACCAAGCGCGCTGATGCTGGCAGCGAGTAAGCATACAGCTGGCCGACCTTAAAAAAGAGAGTGCAAGGTATGCACGTGCTTTCGTGTGGGTGTACGGTATATACTTGTACGGAGTAGGTTCGTAAGAGAAGAGGCTCCGAGTAATGATGATATTGTCCGCTCGACTCTTGTGGCTACGGACAATGCTCGAGATGGGTATCCAGGACAGCACGCAGAACCGTGTATGGTGGCGGGGTCCGGCCAGAACATTCTGGTTTGCGTGTTCGATACATGCCGAGAATCCCGTGTACGCTGCCTTGAGACCCTCGGGGCTGCTACTACCAGCGTCCGACGCGCCAACTACTGGCCAGGAGCGACCCGGGAAAGGGAACCCACAATCGAGCCCCACCCCCCCCCCCCCCCCCCCCCCCCCCCCCCCCCGACTTGCGCCCTAGTGACTAAGAGTTCAACTTGACCATAGACCCGTCAGCTGCACGCGGGACCCGTATATGGAGCCAAGAGGTCGGGGGTAGAGTGGGACAACTTATCCACCAGAGGTCGGTGTTGGGCTTCGCATCTTGAAACGGCGCGGTGCGGGGCGGGGCCGATGCCACGCGCGTGCTCGCTCAAACGGGCTGCGCGTACGTTCGTAGGCCCTGATCATGCCGTTGAGGGGGGAGGACACTATTTTTTTGTTTTTAATCTTGTTATGGTTGAAACGAGCGATCCCCACGGAGAGGAAGCGTCATGCACAAGGTGCCATGGGGATACCGTACACAAATACATGCCAAAAAACAAAGTCCGTGTCTTCCACTTGGTTGACACGGTGACCGACTACTGTACGGGCACTACAGCACCATAGGGACACATGCTACAATAGCCTGCATGCAGGTGCGCCATGTTTTTTATTTCTGAGGGTGGGTGGTCACTTGAAGAGCTCTATCTGTACCTCATGCAAAAATTGGTTTCGGAAGGCCAATAACTTGAAGGCCAAAATGGTTGGCTTCTCAGAAAATCGGAAATGGACTCAACTAATGCGCGGGCGTACTCATTTGTCGCTTGCCTTAGTCATTTGGCCATTGACCACGCATCCCTTTCGAGACGGATCGGTTTTGGAGAGGGGGGGGGGGGGGGGGGACG